>JACCIC010000122.1:32500-75000 GCA_018907035.1 Sycobia sp. Sy_11 | reverse complement strand
ATATAATACACAATAGAAATGTGCGTTATTTGTCTTATTTATGTATAAATGGCGCAACCGTTGAAAAAATGATATTAAATAGTTGGTGAGATTTTGGAAAAAAATTTTCTTATATATATATATATATATATATATATATATATATATATATATATATGTATATATATATATATATATTTTTTTTTCTTTTATGTGTGTGTGTGTGTGTGTTAGAAAAAGAAAAATAACAATATGCCTATACCAAGGAAAGCGTGGATGAAAACTGTACGAAGGTATGCAAGATTTTTAATTTGTCGAGGAAAATTTTCAAGGTAGCTTCTTCTTCATATTCCATTTATATGGAAAGATTGAATAAACATTATTTCCATTCTCTTAATGTGCATTTATAATGAAGTCTGACACACACACACACACACACACACACACACACACACACACACACACACACATAACAAATTTCGATAAATATATTAACACATTATACATTTTTAATATATGCGCTACATTATCATTAGCTCAGCTTTTATGCATATCAAAAATATGTTCTTGCCTATATATCCTACAATTATTCAATTTATACATATCCGTAATATATCGTAGCAACAATGAGTTCTCGATTTATATTTGAATAACGAATAATATATCGCTATAAATATATCATCGATAAATGTGTAATTATACGAGTGTTCTAAAATTGCGCGCACACGCGGATGTGTTTGTGTATGTGCCTGTAAGTACGCGCGCACGTGCGCGTACGTGCGAGATTATTAAGTGCAGAAGCGAAATCAATAATTGAATGATCTGTGAAAGTATAACAGTAAACTAATAGATATATACATATATATATATATATATATATATATATATATATATATATATATGTATATACATGCAGACATAAGTCGTTAAATCAGGTCGTTACCTATACTATTAGTCACTATACACTATATTCTTTTTGAATCGAATCTATGAATAATATATAAATATCGCAAAAAACGCAATCTTATTTTTAGCAAGTTTTTGCAACTCTCGTTCGATTCTTATTCATTCCATTCTGTACTGTAAAGTTTTAAAAGTAAATAACCAATAAAATTATACATTTTAAGATTACGCGAGAATATAGAAAAAGCAGAGTAACAACAGATAAGAGTACCCATGAGAATCAAATATAGACCAATGATGTTAACTAGAAAGTACCGAAAATGACAGTGAGGATTTGTGAAAATGGACGAGCATCGGTAAAAACCAATAAAAAAAGACAAAGAACCGAAGAGAACGAACGGGTACCAGTGGGAAGCAGTAGTCGATAGAGAGAAGCTAATAGTACTAATGAGAATCCGAGAGAATCAAGTACTACCAACGAGAATCGAACCCTAAATAAGTTATTTCTACGGTTCTTACTGTTTCTCGCAGGTTTTTTTGAATCTCCCTAGAGTTTCCCATCTTCTATATATGGATATTTCAACGTATATTTAATGTTAAGCGTTCAATGAGAAAATTTACCAAATCCAGTCTCACCCAGTTGGGCACCGTAGTAAGGGCTGGCCATGCCCGTGGGCACGCCCGGTGAGCCAGCGCCGGGGCCCGCGCCCGTCACCATTACGCCAGGCTGCATTATCGGTCCGTTTGCCGTCTGATACTGGGGCTGCTTCGCCAAGTACTTGTCCTGCATCATCATCGCCGGATCGGCGTACTTAATCATCCCCGGGGGCGGCACCCCTCGCGCATAGTACTTTTGGTGGTAGTCCGTGGGTGGTGGCGGCGGCGGTGGGTAGCCGTAGGTCTGGATGCCCGGGTAGTTCCCTGCCGGCAGGACCGAGGCAGATGCCGGCTGGTGGTAAGCGGACCTCGATACCTGGCCGGACTCCTTGCGGTGATACCTGCGGTGCTGCTGTTGTTGCTGCTGATGTTGCTGCTGCTGTTGTTGCTGATGCTGCTGGTGGTGGTGCT
This sequence comes from Sycobia sp. Sy_11, assembly GCA_018907035.1. Lineage (NCBI taxonomy): Eukaryota > Metazoa > Arthropoda > Insecta > Hymenoptera > Epichrysomallidae > Sycobia > Sycobia sp. Sy_11. The sequence goes on along the minus strand of JACCIC010000122.1, from coordinate 73,050 downwards.
GGTGGTGCTGTTGCTGCTGCTGCTGCTGTTGCTGCTGCTGCTGCTGCTGTTGGTCCAAAGGGAAGGTGGCCCCGGTCATCGGATCCTTTCGGTACATGTCACCGCGATAGCGCGTCGACCTGCCGTCCAGACTTGCGTACGTAGCGGCCGACGCGTGTACCGGATCGCGGTACGAGCTCGCCTGCTGGTATGGGCTCATTTTGTCCCATCTGCAATGCGTATAAAGAGTTGCACGAACATGCGAGGGTTAATTTTACATACGACAATACGGGAGACATATGATTGTTGGGTCAATGTACAATTACTATTTATTTTATTAAAAAAAAAAATTCTTTAATTTAGCAACTAATACGATTTAGTTATATAACTCGCCAATAAATAAAATTGAACGCAAAGTGAACATTTCTTTTTAGATGCATAAATAATTCTTTTTGTTAACTTAATTATTTTATTATTATCATCAAAATTAACTTTCTTACATTGTACATAAATAGATTTTAATGAGACTTGAAGGGAATAAAAAGTTTATTTTACAAACTTAATGAGCTTTTATAGGTTTACGTGTGTAACTCTATATCTTTCTACCCATATGCGTTTTTTAAGAGTTTATTGTATTTAAGAAATTTTATCGGTGTTTAAGATTCAAGTACTTTGGAGATAGTATAGTGCAAATTATTGGTGGAAAAGTTATAGGAAATCATACTATAGACGTATTTGATCGCTCAAACATATGTGATTATGCAGTGTAAAGTTAAATGTCTCATGAGTTAAGTAACTTCATTCAAATTCATGCAACATTTATATTTCCCTAATATTTGAGGACGAAATTACACATGAAAACACCAAACTCATGCCTCCGTCAATGCTATATTAAAAACAAAGTTTCTATTTAACGTTTTAATTTAATAAAAGAATTTTTCATAGGTTTTATCTTCCTAAATATCTGTACAAGAAACTATTGTTATGTTATATTTTGACGAATTCAAAAAATTACAAATAAAAAACATTACCATATTATTCCATGTTATATATATATATATATATATATATATATATATATATATATATATATATAATTTATTGTAGTTTACTGATGTACGATCAATGTAATGTTTTCTTTGCCTTTGGCTAATAATAAGAATTTAGTACGTGCATATGATTGGTATACCCATTTATTTAATTACTGTTCGTGCGCCACTATATATACGTCGAGGAAGTATAATAATTTTAAGTTACGTAAAGGGGACCGTTATTATATCTTTTACTTGTAATCGTTCATAATTATGCGAAGCTTTGTTATTTTTCTAGTGTCTGGTTCGCAATGATGCCGCACGATATATATAGACGTTGAGGTGCTCGCGCGACTCCAAACTCAAAGAGATACTTTATCATTCTATTATAAATTTTCATTTTTCTTTCGAATACCCTCGTTCTCTAAATGGGAACAAATGAAAGCTGGTAAATCAGTTTCATATATATATATATATATATATATATATATATATATATATATATATATATATATATATACTGAAATTTTATTTGTATGGAATTGATACTGGATTTTGGTACTTTCACGGATTAACATTTAGAGAGGAATGATATAAAATCAATTAAATGACTTTTCTTTTAATGAACTTATATATTTTTGTATAATTTTTTAAGTCTTATCGATAACATTTCTATTGTTTAATAATTGTTAAATTTAATATTAAAACTCCAAAACTACTTCAAATTGTATGGTATCTACGGTTAAATTTTTTTTTATAATTATGCACCACAATATATTAGTTTTAACAATTCATTGACAAAAAGGCCGATAGACTCTGTATTCTAACAGTATATTTTTTTTATTATCAGGATAATCCATAAGCAAAATTTCATTTAAACAATTGTAGCAAAACGTTACAAGTCTACTATAATATTAACTAATACATTAAACCAATTAATTTAAATATGCTTTTTGTCAAAATTTCTATTGCTATAACGTAGTTAGGATAATCGTTTCCCTATATAAAAGTACAATGGGAACTAATATTAATCTACATTTAATAAAATAGTATTTTTATTACTTTTCTGAAATACTCGATGTCAGTAGCATGAACGGTCTTAAATCACATAAATGTTTATAGTATATGAATATGCATTACGAACAACAGCATCTCTATAGTTGTAGAACCATGTTCATAAAAGAGGCATCGATGTTTAAAAAGCTGTTCGAATTATCTTTCACATACATATATTTTAACCTCGACTTTTATAGTATACAAGTTATACGATATTTTGAGCTACTATATAGATAACTAGAAAAATAGTTAACTCACTTTATCGAAGCATTTTACCGGAGATTAAGATATATTTTTAATATTTACAAGGAGAGAATTAGAGGTTTAAACAGGGTTGATATGCAAGGTTGATATATATATATGTATATTAATTATTATATTGAACCTTTTGGCGACTTTCAAATCAGGCATTCGTGAACAACGTACTTTCATCGCCAATAGATTACAATTATTTATAACTTTTCAAAGTTCTCAATAATAATGTGTGAACAGCAATTTGTGTCATTTATAAATTATACACATATTATATCGTTAAAAATTTATGACACTTAATAGCGCTATATTTACGAACTGCCTATATATATATATATATATATATATATATATATATATATATATATATATATATATATATATATATAGGAACGCACGTAACTGCATTCTATACAGTTATGAAGGAACCCAACAAAACACCGATTAGGGACGCTCTATATACCATTTTCGTAAACACGTCGTGTGTCTAGGCAGGAAAACTAGTTCTTCAAAAAAAGAGAAAAAAAATTGTGGTGCACTCGATCGGTTCGACAATACGTGCGCATACAATAAAAACAACACACACAGATGCACGTGCTTGCGCCGATTGAGTGTATATTACGAGGAACGAAGAAACCTTGGGTTAAAAAAAAGAATGTAATTTATGTACTTTGTGTGTGTGTGTGTGTGTGTGTGTGTGTGTGTGTGTGTGTGTGTGTGTGTGTGTGTGTGTGTGTGTGTGTGTGTGTGTGTGTGTGTGTGTGTGTATCGCAATCGAATTGTACTGATCGTGCACCGGATTGAGCATATATATGACGTTTTAGTTCCCCCGTAAAAGCACACAACCTTGGCTGAGAATACGCATATTACATATATCCAACATTGTCATCTCGATTTATCTTGTTTTTATTTTATTTTTTAAATTCTTTTCTTTAAAAAAGTTTTCTTTTATATATATTTATATAACAGATGGGCGTACGCTTCGACACCTATTTACCCGTCACTCGTTCACATATGCAAGCGTGGCTCAGTTCTTATACATACGTATGCTAAATTGATTTCGAACAAACAGTGCGTATATATACAAGCGCGAGACGAACGAACTGAAATAATTCTTATTTTTGCCCCGATTGTTTATACAATAATAATAATAATAATAAGTTGTGCTTCTTTTTTAAAATCATCGTTCTCCCTCTCTCTCTCTCTCTCTCTCTCTCTCTCTCTCTCTCTCTCTCTCTCTCTCTCTCTGTCTTTCTCTCTTTCTCTCTCATTCTATACATCGACGTTCTACGGAGCTCTTATCTATATTCAAATATTCCGCAGCATTATATACATATATCGGGCACAATAATTCCCGAGGCTCTGAGGAAATGAGTGTGTGTGTGTGTGTGTGTGTGTGTGTGTGTGTGTGTGTGTGTGTGTGTGTGTGTGTGTGCGCGCGTGTGTATAGCATGATGCGTCGTACAGAACGCCAGAACAAACAGAACAAATAGCGAACAATTCGCTCCTCGTATTCATTATGTCCGCCACGCGGCTTTATACATACATAAAACTATCTACGATAACTTGGAGAGGAAATGCTTTTATTCTCCAAAAAATCAGTGTATATGAATTAGGACTATAGAATAAATCCGGATTGGAAAGAACATCAAAACACGTGTAAAGAAAGCACGGGCGCACACGCTGATGTAGCTGCTAATACACGATTATGAAAGTAAATTGATGGTAACTACCGATGTATTCTAATATAATAATGCAGATGCACGAGTAGATAATTCTTGAAAGTGTACATATATAATTGTCTTAAATACGTAAACGTAGAAGCAGCAAGCAGTCCAAGCTGATGTATAAGAAAGTTTCACTGTCTTTTCAAAAGGATAGGTGTGTACATCATAAGATTATCTAAATGATTATATTTTTTGGTCTTCTGAAATCATTTTGTGACTATAATACTAGATTAATTATTATTGACAATTTAAATTATAACAAAGCCGTGGAAACGAGACTAATATGTATTGAAAGAAAATTTAAAGGATGCTTGGATTTGTTAAATTTTTTTTCTAAAAACCAGCTCGATTTTGGAAAATCGAAAAACAATTAATTCACTATAAAATTAATTAAAAGGTCTCTGTTCTCAAAGTAAAATGCAATTAAATAATTAGTATTAATTAATTAAAAAAATTCTTGATTAAATTACAAAGTTCTAAACATTTTTATTTCTAGTTATTCTATCTTAGTATATTAATTATCTAATTTAAATTATTTAAATTTCATCCTTAATAATATGTTTATAGTTCTGGTTCTACGGCCGTTGAAATAACTCAGTTGTTAATAACAATTTCTCTATTATTTTCTCGTAATTCCACTCGAAAATTCGTATTTAGGTGAAAATGTGATTGAAACACCTTGGAAGATCCACGTATTTTAATAGGACAACGAAACTCTGTTTGACCTATACAGACAAGATCAACGTGGAGGTTTATCGCATCATGCTTTCAGTTGATATTATTCTCATGCCAAAGAGAATAATTGATTTTGATTACACAAAAAAGCGTTTATTATGAATAAGGAGCGATATGTTGTAGCTTATTGAGAATTAAAAAAAATGTTTGTAGAACGTTAGAATACAAACAGTGCATCTCCAAAGCGTAATTTTGCAACTTCATTCAATTGACTGTATTAGAATGATTCCAGATTCACTTTCTTAAATTTTACAAAAATAGTATGACTTTCAAAGTATAATAGAAGAACTATATAAATTGAGTACTTTCAAATTTTATTCTATAAATCATTCTTCTTCGATGGTCTTTTAAAACTAAAATTTATTAACAGAAATTTATCAGCGCGCGCGCACGTGTGTGTGTGTGTGTGTGTGTGTGTGTGTGTGTGTGTGTGTGTGTGTTTTTGTATTAAATACAATTTATTTTATACAAAGTAATTGTAAATGTTAAAATGTTTTATTATTGTTAAATTACTATTCAAATATATCATTTTTGTTAAGAGTTTCGCTAAAATTTATAAAGTTAAAGCGAGTGACAGATAAAGATTTAAAAATATGAATAAAATAATTTGAATCTATAATATTTAAAAAGGAAAAGTTTATTAGAATAAAATTTGAGGAAATTTTTTTGGTGACTTCGTGCGGAGCAGCTTGGTTGCTCTGCAGTCGTTATATCAAATGACTAGGTAGATGCAAATTTATCTAGGGCGTTATAGACTTCGTGGAATGTAATTTATTGTAAATGAAGGTCGCCTACGCACTAAAATATATTGAATAATTTTATTAATAAATGAAATACATTGGTTTTAGAATTATATAATCTTATGTGTTTAAAAAACTAAAAGAAAAGGAAAATAAAATTAAAAGTTCCTATCAACTGTTAAAAAAAAGAAGTTTTATATTTTATAAATCATATGTTAATGAAAGAAATGAAAATATTTAAAAGCATCTGTTTTAAAAACAAAGGATGTTTAAAACTATTGAAATGAGATTCAATTTAACCCTTATGTGAGCAACCAACTTTTCTTACGTTGATGGGCAACCGGGTACCCGGGTACCTACATCTGGTTTTTTTTATTTATTGAGTGGTAGTATAATTGAGATCAATCCATATTTAAAGATATTTAAAAATCTTCATTTGTCATTCGCGATGTCTATAAAAAAATAATAATTAACTATGAGAGGTTGCTTCATCAGCTGGTAAGAGAACTACTGGTAGATTAAAATTAGTCTTCGAGCGCAAGCCACATAGCCTCATTTTTACTGTTATTATTTATACAAATTAAATCAAATTAAAAACCAACTTTGCACAGTAATTTTTTCTTAATCTCATCTCCTAAACAGAACAATATATCTATAATTTTTCGGCAACATTCTCGTAACACACGTTTAAAGGCCTAAAAAATACACGTATCTGTAAATGCGTTTAGAAAACCTTGCTCCAGTTCCATTGCCTTTACATCGAAGTCATCGAAAAAAATAAACAATATAAAAGAAAACCTGCGTTCGTGCAATGTTGCCTTTTCTTCATCTATGCATACATTCAGAAACGCTGGTTCACACACACACACACACACACACACACACACACAACTAGATAGATAAATAGATTGATAGATAGATAAGTATTTATATATTGTAATATAGAGGTATCGGGGTGTGAAGTCGTTACATACACGAACCTGTAGCCGATGCTGCTGCTTTGGCAGCAGGCGCCCTTGCATGCCGCGTAGGAGGTCTGCCTGCCGACGGCAATTGCCGCGTTGGATGATGCCGGGGGCGGTGGCGGGGGCGGCGGGCCCGGCATCAGTTGGCCGAGCCCGTGCATCCCAGCCATAACTCCTGGGGGCATCCTCGAGGTCGGGCTGCTGAGTGCCATCTGCACGCTCCTGTGTTGCTGCTGCTGTTGCTGGTGATGTTGTTGTTGTTGTTGCTGCTGCTGCTGCATATCGTCGCCCATGGCAGCAGCGAGCCTGCCGTCCTCCAGAACACCGAGCCCTGTACCGTAGCCGTGGCCCAAATGTGAATGGACCATCGCAGGAGGCGGTGCTGCGTGGCCCTGGCCCAGGGGCGAGCTCGCCGCTTGCTGGACCTGGCCTGGTCGCCCGTAATAGCCGCTCGGGTCATTCTGTGGCTGCTTGCTCAAGCAATCGAGGCTATAGAGATGGCCAGTTCCGCTCGCGCCTCCACTGCCAGTCCCCGCGCTACCGGCACCCCCGGGGGGCTGCGCGCCCTGCTGCTGCTGCTGCTGGGTCTGTTGTTGGGACTGTTGTTGCTGCTGCTGTTGCTGTTGTTGCTGCTGTTGCTGGACAACCGAGACATTACTCCCACCTCCTCCTCCTCCACCTCCTCCTCCGCCGCAACCGCCTCCACCTGCTCCCGATGCTTGCCTGTCGCTCTCACCAGACTGCAGTGTACCGTATTGCTGCCAGTCTGGCATATTTCGACTGTAGTTCATTGTACATTGTTAGGAACTCATAATCCTTGGAACTTTGCTGTTTTATTTGACTTTTTTCTTTCCTCTTCTTTTATGCGGACTTTTCACGAATATATATATATTTTGCGCCCATCTCACATGTCTGCTTCCGATAATGCTGTCAAGGCACTTAATCATTCGAGGTTCGCTCCGGTTTCTCTATCTGTAAAATTGCAAAGAAAGAAAAATGAGCGAGAGAATTTGTATTAAGCGAGCTTGATATTTTGAAGGTTCTGTTGGAGGTGTTTGAAAAATGGTTACTACGTATATTATATTATATTATATATATATATAAGTCACGTTCCAAAAGCAACAGGTTTCGTTTTCCCCTTCTATTGATTTTCCCCTTCTGATGTTAATATCGGGTGAAACGAATGCGCAAGCGACAATATAATTCACTGAGCATACGCTTTTAATGTTCGACGACATGGGCACGCGAGTGGAAACTTATAATTCAACGGCTAGCCGCAAATATTTTCGTCGACATAGTGGCACCTTCGCAATACTTCGTCCGATCAAATAAATATTATGTACTCTACTGTTGAAAAGAGTTCAATCGTCCATTCCGATCGAGAAGACAAGCATTAGATTTCATAGATTCGACAATTTATAAAAGATATATAATATTAAATCTAAATTTTTATAGACAAGTTAAAAATGCAATATTATATACATATACACATATTTCAATATTCTGCTTGAAGAAAGATGATCATTATATCAAATCTAAAGTCTACTTGAGATTTTTAATATTGCATTTAGATTTTCGAAAATATATAGATTCATTAGAAAATATGTTGAAACAGTAAACATATTGATAATGACGTTCTATATACAGCTACTATTTGCGCTTAAATGAGGAAACCCTTTTAATTTACTGATAAAAGACCCACTAATATATTTTTCCTCCAATGTGCTATTCTCTGCTCTTCTCAAAACAAAACACAAATGAGAGCTTTTCTTTTGTATTTAAAGTATAAGTATAAGAATATAATGTTTATTCTTTCTGACAATACCGTCTCCAAACTAATATACATGACATTTAATGGTTCATATCTTCAGCGAATGGTTACTATATAATATTTATAAATTTCCTAATATCAAAGAAACTCGTTCTATATAATCAAAATATTTCGTTTTAATTTTGTCTAGAGAAAGAAAAATATGTTCTAATTCAAGAGATAATGGATTTTTTTAACTATGCTACAAAAAAAAATTTTCAAGATATATATATATATATATATATATATATATATATATATATCGCCAATGTTTCAACCCATTAATAAATATTTCTTAAGAAATCTAAAAGAATCGAGCTTCGAGATTAAAGATAGTTTTATTAGTTTATAATTTGTTTTATTAATTCAGCAATAACTCGTTAGAACCTGGTTAAATTTTACAACTGATAAGGAGGGCAAAAAAGTATAAATTATTTATGTTTTAATTAGCATAAGTATTATGAGTATCACTTTCCTACCCGCGAGTAATGTAACTTATTAGACAAATATATGGCAAAGTGTATTTTCCTTGTAAGAGAATGTTACGTTATGTCAATGATTTTGAAGTTTATATTATTTTTGTTGTTGTTTAAGATTTAATTATAGCCAAGAAAGCGCAATGAATTGTTTCAGTTGGAGAGGAAAGAAACACACACACACACACACACACACCACACACACACACACACGTGTGTGTGTGTGTGTGTGTGTGTGTGTGTGTGTGTTGCGCGCGCGCGCGCGCGTGTGTGTTCATATAATACAGAGAAGAGAGAGAGAGAGAGAGAGAGAGAGAGAGGGGGAGATAGAAGGAAAAGAAGAGAGAATTTTTATAGTCTTATAAATAATAATTAATTAACTGCTTTGAAAGTTGTATAGATAGTCATTTTATTCAAGCAAGTTATTAAATAGTTCATTAGTCCCTTACTGGTTTCAAATACGTCTGACATAATTTATATTTGAATTATTGTGTATTTTATGAGTGTACATATAGAAACACTCGATATCTCTCTATAATTACTATATATATCTGCTTCTACAGAGCTTTCACAGCTGAAGATATATTTACGAATTCCTACTTGGTAACAGTCCTAATCTTCTCCTCAAGCATATGTCGACGAAATGTGTTTAAAAGATAAAGAAAAGAAAAATAAGCGATGAGCATGTTTACCTTGAACTTAAACTTTTTATCCGTACGAGCGCGAAAAGGAAAGCTGCATTTTTCTACAGTTTTTCTCTTCAACTAAGTAATAACAATTCTATGCTCAATAATCTCTTTATTTCTCATTGTCTTTTTTATATTATATTAACGTGTATATATATATATATATATATATATATATATATATATATATAGGCACATCATATATATGTATGTGTATATATATATATATATATATATATATATATATATATATATACATACATATATATGATGTGCCTATATTTATATAGATGATTTTCCTATATAGCTGCTCTATCGGTTCGGTTTCCTTGCTTAGATCCCTTTAAGCAACGTGGGAAAATATAAATACTCGCGCGCGCGCGCACACACACACACATTATCCGTTATATTATAGATTGGAAAAAGATGGAGACCGCAAAGATATAATATTCTTCGTGGGAAAACTCATGTCGATTGAAAAATCAAGGAGAAGGGGTGGTGATGAAAAAAGGGGAAAACAGGGAAAAGCAGGAAGCACCTGATGGTGATTTGACACTTTCTCTGGGAGCTCAGCCGTCTATTATTTAAATTATTTTATCCCGGGATTCAGATGGTGCATTAACATATACGCATGGAGAAAACATAGAGGGAAACCCTACCCCCTTGGGACACTTTTTGCCGTAAACGTGATACGTGTCGAACTCCTCTTCTCTTCCCCTATATACTCTGTGCCAGAATGGGAGGGCGAGGGAGAGAGAGAGAGAGAGAGAGACAGAAAGAGACAGAGAGGAGAAAGAGTTGCCAAACGACTTCTCGCGTCAATATATGCATTTTGTAACAGTATATAATATATTTATATGCAGAACGCGCACGCACGCACAACATATATGGCTTTAATACGTATAAGCAGTGCAGTACATTCAAGGGAGAGATATACATAAAAAGCCTAGTTTTCTTTTTATTATCCCTCTCTCTCTCTCTCTCTCTCTCTCTCTCTCTCTCTCTCTCTCTCTCTCTCTCTCTCTCTATCTCTCTCTTTTAGTCTTTTATAGATTCTCTTAGAGATGCAATCTATTAAGTTTGAAGGATTATATTATGAGCTCGTAAAAAGTGCTAATAATATATAATCTAATTAATGATGTGTACAAATGCAAATAGTAATGCCCGTGGTTATAAAAATTGATTAAATCGACAGCGATTTGATTTGCGGGTAAATACATACAAATATATTACAAGCGGGCAGAAGAAACGCTTTTTATTTTTAATAACAACTTTTGGTAAAGAGTAGATAATAATATATGAATGTAACGAAAATGTAAATTCTTCGAATATAATTGGAATATGAAAATTAAAATGTGCGTCTATACATATAAATCATGAAATATCTATAAAAAATACGTAATATTAAATATGGGACCAACATGTCACAATGAATACCATCTTTATTACAGATAAATAGCAAACTAATTTGAAAGCATTGTATAATTGTATGTTATATATATATATATATATATATATATATATATATATATATATATATATATATATATTATACAGGAAGAAAAAGGGCAGCGTTATTATACTTCTAGATATATATATATATATATATATATATATATATATATATATATATACATTTGAATAATACATTATCTATATATTATATATCGTCGAAGTATTGGTGATTCCAGGGAACAATTACATATTTAATTTTTCTAACTGACATGGTCTGAATTACCACGCTCGGGGCATACCACTTGCAATGGCGTTTTTATAACAAAAATTAAGAAATCGATAAATATCAGATATTTCTTATGTATAAGAATAATGAAATAAACTTATATATATATATAGAACTGGTTCCTCATCACACTTTGTAAAAGAGAGTTTATTAATATGTACGTACGAAACTAAATAAAAGCTCGCTTATATAATAATGCGGACAGATATTTCAATTCTCCGCTTCTTTTATTAAATAATCATTCATATATCATTACACAAATGTGCGAAACAAATTCTTCATTTCTCCAATTCGCATGTATTTTATAATATGCGTGTACACACACGCACATATGCACGTACGCACAAAACGTAGGAATTAGCCCTATATGTATGCATTTTAGTATTTCATGTATATACGTATGTAATATACAAATGTATACATTTTTTTATTCAACACCGAAGTCCCGATTAAAGCATACACTGTTGTCCGAATAAACTGCAACATGTGTGTGTGTGTGTGTGTGTGTGTGTGTGTGTGTGTGTGTGTGTGTGCGTGCGCGCGCGTGCGGGTGTGTGTGTGTGTGTCGCGCAATGAAGGCGGATGTCGCCGCGCTCGGAATTCACATTGCGACACTATGAGGATATATATATATATATATATATATATATATATATATATACATATATAAAGTGTATGAGTGTGTACGAGCACGCACGCGTGTGTATAATATATATAAACTATTCTTAAAACGTGAAGTTGGAATCTTCGAGTTTCCAATGTTTAATGCCATTGGAATCGACATTATATTCAAGCGTATTTAGGTGATTTTTTTATGAAATGCTATTCTATATATAATATAACCGCCTCCAAAACTACTATGAATTTTGAATAATTGTGATTTCGAGTATAAAAAACTAAAATATCTACATAACAATTAAATTCTTGAGAATTATATACCCCTCCTTATACGCAATCTGGTGATTAAATTGTGCGGAAACGGTGCGCATGCAAGCGAGTCGCGAAAAAAGCAACTACCTATTTACGTATTGATATGTGTGTGTGTGTGTGTGTGTAGTGAAATTTCTGTGTGCCTATGCGCATGCGTACGTGAGTGTATATAAAAAAATCGCTCTTTTATCGTAGTACACTGGCAGGCACGCAAAGCCAAAGCATTAGCTACAAAATAAAACGTGATAATCTCTTAGCTTGTTCCTTCTTTAAATGCCGTTGTAAAGTTATAGAATAAAGTAACAAAAAGCTAGCCGAATATTGTATTATATATATATTACAAATACGTATTTTTAATATGTATTTTTAATAAGGCATGGATTTGTGTTGATTTAACAAAAGAATTAATCAATTTTAAATTTTATTATAACGATACCATAAACATTCCATTTATTTCTCATATATATATATATATATATATATATATATATATATATACGGGCACGAAGTTTATACGGCCATAATCTCCATAAATCATCCAGGCCTATTAAAATTCTTTATGTGAAAAAGTGAAAAATGAAAGTGTCAAAATAAAAGACCTTGTTAGTTGTTGACTTGCCAACACGTCTTTCTCTTGCACCTTGTGCGGTACTGCGCAAACGCGCCCAGACGACCCGCGTGCACAAATCGTCCTCACGTAATATGTAAACGTATGCTGAATCGTTATCAATCTGCATGAATGACGAAAGTTCTTTCCCTCCCTCCTCCCAATATAGTTGTATTTTACTAACGCAATAATTGTGGCATTCGGGAAGAGACTTGAATAAGTGAGCGAGTGAGAGAAAGAGATAGACAGAGATTACCGAGAAGACTTAGAATCCGTTATGTCGTATGTTACGATGCATGATTCTTTTGAAAGAATCGCGGACCGGCCTTCGATACGGTAGTACCGTGATCCAATATCGAATTAATTGTAATAATATATTAATAATAGTTTTTTTACATTGCTGCACCGTAGTAGAAGTAGGATTATATACAGAGCTAGAAACACTTTGATGTTGGAACCACTAGAACTTTTCGAACACTTAAGACATTCGAAATATTCGAACATTCAGGCGTTCAAATTGTTCCGATTGTTCGAATAATTCAAGTTTTTTAAAAAATTTTGACCGATCGAGCTTTCGAACTGTCAGAAAACTTGAAATCATTTAAATGTTACAGTCGTTCGCGTTGTTCAAACGTTTGTTCGCTTCGAGTTAATCGAATGGTTTAAACAGTAGTGTGCACGTCTAACAGTAAGTGTAATACATTAGGACATTAGGATTAAATTTTTTTTTTGAATATTTGAACAACGCGTATGATGCGATACTGTAAAATGTTAGAATCTTTCGAACTGATAGCGAACAGCTAAAATGTGGGAGTTCCGGATCAAATTCACCAAATGTTAATGGTTTCGAACGCTTGGAACACTTTAAGGCTTGAATAAAAGTTCTATATATACCTACAGTCTCATGAGTAAATCAAATACATTGCGCAATAAATACATAAATAAATATATACATAAATACATAACTACATACATATATACATAAGTAATTACATACATATATATACATATATATATATATATATATATATATATATATATATATATATATATATATATATATATATATCTACCGATCATCAGCTGACAGCTTCTGTAGAAGACACAACGTGGAGGGGCTGGGTGGGGTGAGAGCCTCCATGAAGCGCAATGCCCGATAAATAAATACCGATACACCTTAAATTTTAAAAAACGCTTGGACACAGCACCGAACACCGGGTACAGTAGGCGTGCTGAACCACAGAGTCACGCGCGTATACAATATGATAATCACCAAATGAAAACACACATGTACACAATTGCACTCACGCACAGGCAGGCACGTGTACACACTGTCACGAAATAGGAAGGACTCCTTGGCATACGATTCTATACATATATATATTGAGAGAAAAAGAGAGAGAGAGAGAGAGAGAGGAAGTGAAACGATAAGCGCCCCGCGTGGCCGATGAGAGACACCTGTCTCGTCAGCGTAAACAAACCGAGCTTGACGATCGCTTGACGACGAGTCACGATCCTCACGACGTCCTCCCCTCTCGCTTCTATTCACGAGCTATATATGCCTCTATTTGTACGCGTTGCGCGTTCGTACTGTGATGTGTGATGCAGTCGGCAGCGGTGCGGTTACCAAACACGTACTCAGAAAAAATCACCTACACACACCCACACGCGTGCGAGTACACACACAGAGAGAGAGAGAGAGAGAGAGAGAGAGAGAGAGAGAGAGAGAGAGATAAAATATATTGATATACACTCACACGTGTATTTGTAAAAAGGCCGACTACGACGACGGTCAGCTCCGAACTGCCGCCCGATGTTCGTTCGACTCACTTGCTAAGCTTGGCGTGCGACGCTCTACGATCGCGCGCGCCGCAGTCGCGCAGAAGAGGCGCTGCTCTGTTCGGTACTCCCTCTCCCCTTCCGTCACTCTATCTTCATACATACCAGTCAAAAAAAAATTTTGTGAGTGTGTGCGCGCACACGCCCGCGCTATGCGTGTATGTACATGTACATAGTCGCTATCGGTACGCGGCAGAGATAAGAGAGCTTGCGGCACACACACACACACACGCGCGCGCGCGCGCGCGAGCAACCGGCATGCGCGCACGCCGCCTGTGGAATTATATAGAGATGGAAAAAATAAAAAAAGCAAGAGAGTAAAGAGAGAGAGAATGGCGAAATCGACGAGCATCTGATATATATATATATATATATATATATATATATATATATATATATATATATATATATACTATTACTACAGGCTTTAATGTTATAAATGTGTCGCACGCTCTGGCCGCACCTGCTACGCGTGCGCTCTATCAGAAGTCCGCCCGCTATATGTACGAAGAGTCGTGGCGCGCGATCGACACGTTACAATAAAAGAGGAATAGAACAAGAGAGAGAAAGACAGAGAGCCCGTCCGCGTGGAGTCGCATCGATATAAAAATTTATTTTATATAAAAAAGTGGAGGCGGTGCGGCGATGACCCCACTTCGCGAACACCCAGCTGTTGTGTATGTAAGAAAGTATAAGTACGTCTCCCGCAGCACATTAGACAAGATAACGGGGAAACTACTGATTTTTCGGTCCCGTTTTCCTCATATATATATATATATATATATATATATATATATATATATATATATATATATATATATATAGTATACATCTCAGTACAGATTCCTCAGCGATTGTTTGTTTCGCCCAGCGCTCGCGGTGAATTGCTCTTACGAGCGCGTTTTTTTTATACTTATAAGACGACGCGCGGCGCTTGCTCACTTTAATTGCATTGAAAAATAGAGAAAGAGAGAAATCGCTTTTTTCCGAAGCGAACGGGAAAGAAATGTCGATTATGAAAGAGAGAGAGAGAAAGAGAAGAGAGAGAGAGAGGCACTTTTCACGGCGAAATTTCTTTCGCATTGTCGAATTGCATTGTGAAAGCCGGCCCCTCCTATACCCTCCTCTATCCTTTCTCGACCCCCCGTCTTCCGCGGCAGAAACGCTTGGCTCGTTCAGCTTGTCCCAGATGCAGACTTCGGCAAATCTGGGCCCTGCTCCGAATTCGCTTAATAGAGCTATTGATGCAGAGAGAGAGAGAGAGAGAGAGAGAGAGAGAGAGAGAGATGGAGAGGGGGCGTAGGCAATAAGAAGACAACTGAATTTCCTCGCGCTACCGTACCCCCTCCCGCTTGCCACTACAGCTGTTCCACTGCTGTGCGCTTTCGATTGATTCAGTGCGCGCGCACACCTAGGTTTTGAGTCAAATACCGTTCCTTGCACTTGCCCATACATATATACACGTATACTGTTAATGGCGCCTCTCGAATGTGTGTCGCTTTTTGTGCCACGGCCCCTCCTCTTTCTTCTCCTTTCACCACCCTCTTTTTTGTACATGATAACTGTTTAAACGCCCCGTATAGACAATATAGAATCGATGCACTTCTTTTATATATTTATGTATACAATCTCTAAATAAAATTTAACTACGTTCTCTGATTTAACGGCATATGTGCTTTAATATTCTGTGTCTATATTTAATTGTATTATATTGCACGAGTGGGCGCGCGATTGGCGCGTATGTGTAGGCTTCAAAAATATCTAAATTTTCTTTAAAGTCATCCGTAAATATTCGACGCTGTGGTAGTCTCTTTAGAAAGATTATATATATATATATATATATATATATATATATATATATATATATATATATAAAGAACTACGAAGAGTGAAAGAGAAACGAAGAGAAATACAGTTAATTATACGCAAAAAGCTACAAAACGTGGCTGTTTCTTTTGAATTCTTTTCTTAGTTAATTCAAGCCGTATATATATATATATATATATATATATATATATATATATATATATATATACATAATATTATGAGTATGTACCAAGGCGGTAACACTTTAATAAATATAGCTTCACACTATATAAATCGATAAGAATTTCCGACTCACATGTTCAATACATGCACACAGGCGCACACGCATGCGCGCGTGCATATCCAAAAATGTTGAACATGCGGCTCATGCAAGTGTACGAGCCGCTAATAAACGCAGTTATAACAATACGACACTGATGGATTTCAATTAATTAAAATAAAGACATTTCTATATAAGGTCTGCTCGAAAGCCAGTGTATTATTTACAGATCTTCTTAAATATAATTGAATATAATGTTATAATAACAAATCATTTATACAAACTAATCATTTAAAAGCTCTTCTCTATAATGCATTGTATTTATATAAATTATATTTTTTCCTAAATAGACTTCACAGTCACACGCAAATATTCTTCATTCTTTAAAAAAGTTATAGATGAAGATAGTAATAGAATGACATTTCAGGATTATATTCAATTATTTCTAATTTAAACAAAAGAAATAGAAAACAATTTTTACATAGTCAAGTATATGTAACTATGCATGAGTACTAATTCGTATAAGTTTCGAAATTATTATAAATTATTATACAATAAACTAGTTGCTTATTAAAATTGTGTCTATGCACTCACTTATTTATAACGTGAGAATACAGTGCTTTGAAAATATAATTTAAAAATTATTTTGACATGTACTTGCGGGCCCATCTTTGAAAAGTTTTTTGGTAAACAAGGGAATTGTAGATACTAAATTGATGATTTTTTGATTGTGATTTCTTGATCACAACAAAGATTCCTGAAGTAATCTTTGTTTCATAATGAAGTATTCAAGAAATGATGCATTGATATAGGTAGGAATTCTATAGACATTGGTGTTATACTATTAATATGGACCGATAGGTAATTCTAATACATTTATATTACCAAATTATGAGTTATTCATCTACTATTCGTTGATTTCAAATCCATGTTGATGGTATTGTAGTAGATTTAAGTTTTTTTTGATAAAATAAAGCATTTACGGTAATACGAATATATTAAATTATTCAATGTATTTTCACATACATTCTTAAATATTCAATATACAATTAATTAATTTTAATTCATTCGATGGACTGGAAAATGTAGTTTATTTTACGTACTGTTCTGCAAAAGGTACTATTCCTCAATATTTTTTAACCATTTAAATTACTATAAACTTTTCAAAGACGGACCCGCAAGTACATATCAAAATAATTTTAAATTATATTTTCATAGCACTGTATTCCCACGTTATAAATAAGAGAGTGCATAAGCATACTAATGAGGAACTTTTTTATTGAATGATAATAAGTAATAATTTCTAAACTTCCACAAATTGGTACTTAAGTACTTCAGTACTAAGAATGAAGAATATTTGTATATGTGTGACTGTGAAGTCGAATTAGAAAAAATATCATTTATATTAATACAATACATTATAAAGAAGAGCTTTTAAATGATTGAAATGTCCAATTCACCATACTCGCCTTATTTTATATTTTGTATAAAGTAATTTTAAATACACACACACACACACACACACACACACACACACACACACACACACACACTCACACACACTCACTCACTCACTCACTCACACACACACTCACAGGTTGGAAAAACGAATCGTCCGGGTGAGAGGACGACTTGACATTTCTTTCAATATTTGCGTATATATATATATATATATATATATATATATATATATATATATATATATAATATATATATATATATATATATATATATATATATATATATGCTTGTGCATAGACCAGAAGATTTGTATAAAAGACTAGTCACGACTGAGATTTTATCAGTATAGGTATACAACGTATCAGAATCGCTCCGTATGCATGTTAGATTTTGTCCTTTTTAATATAGTTCTCATATCCTCCTTAAATACTAGTGCTTTTTTATGAACACCATGGCAAGACGAGATTTCATGAAAGATTGTTTTGGCACGTACAAAGTATTATTAATTTAAAAGGTTTTACACACACACACACAGTATTATTTTTTAATTTTATGAATGAAATGAACATTTATTTAAACGAAACATATGCAACAGTCATGAAGACCAAGAAAATGTTTCATTGAATAATAATTTTTCTTCCTAAAACAACAAAAAAATAAATTATTAAAACGTAAATAAAATTAATGATATAATAATAATAATTTCACTCACACATGTACGTGTATATATCATTATACATTCTGTATTATTGTTCATTTATAATATTATATATATACACGAAACACACATCTCGCCAAGATCATCTTAACCCTTTGTGTATTTATCTTCCTAAATTATGACAAAAACAATGCATGCGCCATAATCTGTATATGATAGAGTTCATCTTACTGTGCGCGCGCGTGCGCATATGCATACGAATTATATTGTGAAATCAAACTTCGTGCCGATATCATCGTGCGTCTGAGGCAAGCGAAGAGTGGTTCAAAAATCTATCTAGGAAGAGTTTTTCACGGAGAAAAGAATTTTTCTTTAATTTTGATCATCCAGTATAGAAGATGTAATCTCGTACACAATATTAATTTTGCTTAGCCTAGTATACTTTTTTTTAATAATATAACAGGAAGGTAATTTTTTAAAACCAAAGTATTTCAACGAATACTTTCTGAAAGAATATTTATTTTATGAAAGAATTTCAATACTTGAAAAAATCTTCCATCTTAAAAGCTAGATTAATAAAATAGCTATTGCCTGAAAATTAAAAGTTTCCTAGATTTGCTCAAAACATACTTTATGTATACACAAACAAATGATCTTTAATTGGAGGATGTCGTCGTGGAAAAAATTTATCGTTATATCGTATGTGAACTGAGGGAGGGAATTCTATTTTTTAAAAAGTTAAAAGTAATAAAATATAAATCAAAAATAGCTGTAATTTAATTACACTCAAAAATTAGCTTGAAACACTACGCGTAACGCGTTACTATCAGCGTTAACACTTTAACTAGCGTTAAACATTTTTTCTGTATACATTATATTTTCAAATTTTATATTATGTATATATATATATATTTTTATTATTCTTTGTTTTTTTAATTCAAAGGGTAAGAGATAGTGTGACCCAATTTAAGAGACGATCGTTGGCCCGAACGCTCGTATATCGATCGGATTGTCTATGCGAATCTTTATTTTAACTTTGTTGGCCAATACGTGTGTGTGCGTGCGCGCGTGTGTATGTGTGCGTGCGTGCGTACGTGCGCTTGCGGGCGTGTGTGTGTGTGCGCGCGCGCGCGTGTTTGTGTATGTGTCATATGCGCTCGAGGGATGAAGCTATCTTATCGATCCATAAGCTATATATATATATATATATATATATATATATATATATATATATATATATATATACGTAAATGTGCTTTATTGACGATATACTGAATAATATTCTGCGATATATCGATTCTGCGATTGTGACTTAATATTTTGGTGATAGTTTTTTAAACTGTCAAGTTCAGACGTGTATCGACAATATTTTATCGGAGACTTGAGAGTTTGAAGTTTATATTGAAAAGCCAAGAAAGTTTTCTCGAACGAAAAATATTACATGTTTACATGTTTAAAATTTCCGAGTGACTAAGCGGTGGTATTTATGCATATAAATTAACTTAATTAATGAATTTAACTTACTTAATGAATTATATTAATGCTGTGTACAAATGCATTATTACGCGCTGAGCTATTGTTTAAGTCATTAATGTTACGCTGTGGCAGCGATAGATAGAGAGAGAGAGAGAGAGAGAGAGAGAGAGAGAGAGAGTGTGTGTGTGTGAGAGAGAGAGAGAGAGATACGGAGTGAAAGAGATAGTTTCTATCCTTTTTTTCGGTAATCGACGCATAAATAAGTCAGTAATATTCCCATGGGAGCATCGATTTTCCGCCGACCTACACTCGTCGGTTTATAAATTCATTTTTTATTTACCAGTTACGTGCCGACTTCGGAGGAATCCTTTTTCATTTTTATCGAATTCTTTCTCTATATACTTTTTTAGTTACTCCAATAAAAAACAAACTTGCCGATATACCTTCCCATGATGTACTATAAAGTATTATATAATTTACAAAAATCATTTATGGTTCGCGACAGAAATCCAATTATTCGCCTTTTAAAGTTGTAGTTCTTGTTTGTGTTATTGTTATTAATATTTCTGCTTTAGTTATTATTTTTGGTTATATTAGCAAAAAAACAAAAGCAAAAAAGACGCGACTGTACGTACCCTGCGATTTTTGCTGATTTACTGCCGAATCATCGACATTTTTGAGCCTATAGTCTGTCTCTCTCTCTTTCTCTCTCCTCTTTTTTTCTCTCTCTCTCTCTCTCTCTCTCCCTCTATATATATATATATATATATATATATATATATATATATATATATATATATAAATACATACATATGAGAATGTGCGTGCGCCAGCGCACGAGTTGTGTATACGTATGTGTATAGATAAACCGTGGACATTTAAATTTATTCGAATTCACTTGCGAACGCAGTTGAATAAATTCAGGCATACTTTGATGACGCCTAACATTTTTTGTTCTGTTTCATTCATTATTTTAATTTACACGTAAAATTTGCAATCGGTCCGGCTAGGAAGATGTTAAAATATAAATTAAAATACTTTAGTGGTGCTTATGTCGACTGTATTTAGATCAATTCATAATAATAAATTAAATAATAATTTAAGAATAAATTAATTAATAATTTTTGTATAGAGGGGAGATTGTATATTCAACTTACTAAATTTTTAGTTTAGTGGGGATAGAGGTAAATTAGAATATTAATATAAGGTTTAGTTTAGTTCCTGATGAGGAGCTGTAGCGAGCTCAAAACGTTGGACAACCTCAGTCTATCTTCAATTGGGTAGAGGTGGTGGGGACAGTCAGATTGCACTTCACTAATAAAGAAGTTTTTCAGCTAATATATTTTTATTTCAGATTATTCTACGGGGGCGATTTTAAACAAGGACAGTCTGACTGTCATTATAATTTTCAATTAATTATATATTGATATGTATTAGTATTGATATAAATATATATTGATATTTTAATGTATTAATTTTTTTTATTTAATAGTACTGTAAGAAATATTTATTAATTTAAAATATAAATTATATATGTATTGTATGTATATAAACGTATGTATGTGTCGGAAAACACGCTTCGCAAATGTTGTAATCTTTTCTCGCGCGATTGCAAGCACAATACGAGTTATATAGATATAGCTGGTATGCTTTTCAAGGTCCTCATTGTAATTTCTCATAAATTTCATAATTATGGTTCGGAATATTTCCTACTTTTTTCTGAACAAAAACAAAGCTGTTTTTTTATTTATTTTTTTTATATACCGAGAAAGTCTTTTTGGTGTTCGTTGTAATATACAGAAAATGATTTTATAATCTATAGTAAACAGTCATAAATAAAGCAAAGAGGATATATAGCAACTTTTACTACTTTAAATTCACTGCCTCAGTGTTCGACATAACTTCCGTTAAAATTCAAATCCATATGTTGATAAGAGGACATGAGGTGGGCTGAACTGGGACTGAACACGCGGATTATAATATATAAATATAAATATATATATATATATATATATATATATATATGTCTTATATAATTATATACAGGGGGGGTGGAACAACACGATGGTTAATATATTGAATTCGAATACATATTATATAAAAATTATGCTCATGCGTGCGAGCTTGTTTCTTCCTCCTCTGCTGTTTTTTATTCATTCTTTTTTACTTCTCCAAGGAAATTCATTATCAAAGAAATCCGTGTTTATGAAGTCACTGCTTCTTTCGACGCTATTATCGGCTCTGATCCCCCTCCCCTTTCCCTCCTTCTCTACCTTCCTCTCTATATTGCCTATACACTCTACTCTATGTAGCGAGGGGAGGTGGCGGAGAACAAATGCGTTGTTTACCGCACACGTACTACACATACACATATACATATGTGCGCGTGTATATACCCAACACACATATTGAATTAAATGGACGAAACAAGTTTTTGCAATATTATTAGCTGTTGTATTATGTGTGTATTTGAAATGGCTTTTTAATAATATATAGTATATAATATATGTGTGTGCGTGTGCGTGCGCGCCTAAGTATATCGCAATCTCTATCTCTCATTCTCATTCTCACTCTCTTTCTTCTGAACGGCAGATCGCAAAACTTTATCATCGTACATTATAAGCACACATATGTCGAGCCTAAAATACATACATACTATCGAAGAGCGCTTTCCCTTTGTTAATGGCGCGCGTCGATCGAAACAGCGCCATGAACGCGCATGTTATAGACGCGCATGAAAAGTAGTAGCTGAGCGATTGTAGCGCCATGATATATATATATATATATATATATATATATATATATATATATATATGCATATACTAGTTGATATAGAATAAGAAAGATATATTTATATGCCCCTCAAAAATCTAAAACGGGATTTCTGAGCAATTTTGAAATAGAGGAATAATCATTGCGAAGTGGTAATGGCGTTGTAATAATTGCGAATTGCAATGCGGCGGGAATGAGCTGATCGATGAGCTGCTCCGTAAAGCTTCTTCCGCCCTTATATAAAGCTTTCTCTCTCTGATGTTTTATATGTGTTTATATGTTATATATTACGTTACAACTGCACCGTACTCGGCGTTCTATCTGCGTTGTTAAACGCGATAAAATGCAAAGTTAAAAAAAAGAAATATGTATATTTGAACTGGTCTATGCCACCTGCTTTATATGCTACAACTTCTCCCTCTCTCTCCCTCTCTCTCTCTCTCTCTCTCTCTCTCTCTCTCTCTCTCTTACTCTAACACGAAGAGAATGTCGTAGGGCTCGTAAATATATATATATGCATGAGTGCTAACATATATATTTCACGATTACGGTAATGCGTACGCCTTCTTGCCCTCTTCACTCCCCCACTCGGCAGTTGTTTTATAAGTAAGTGATTGCTTTGAAATACCATTTAATTATTTCGCGCATCCGTCTTGACGTGGTTAAATTTTTGGTTTTTACCGATTGGTATGCAAGGCAAACAGACAAGCAGATAAAGAGAGGGAGAGATAGTGAGAGAGAGAGAGGGGGGGCAAGGAGAATGGCAAGTACTAGAGAGGACGGTCGATGTAAAGGAAATCAAAATTATCTCATCGATAACATACACCCCTTCCCCCGTCTCATAGCACGCTACTCGTTTTACGAGAGTTTGCAGGCGGATTATAACGGTATATATTATACAGCGTATACACTTGCTTTACGAGCGAGCTTTACTCGAACTGGGAATCGAATTTTAGTCTTATTTTGTTGGTATTGTTTTTGGTGATTTTTCATATTTGTGCTATTTATTAGCAAACACATATTAACTCTAACGGTTAATTCTGATTCTTGTTGGTTAGTCTTTCCAAATTATGAAACAAATGCATAATTGACGATATAATCTGTCGACCTTTTCTATTCAAATTAAAAAAATCAGTCCTAATTGCTTGAAAAATAAAGACATGGTTTTAAATGTTAATTTTTTATTGAAAACGTGTTTTAAAATATGTTGGGTATATTATCTAAAGCAGAGCTATTTTTGTGCGATCTGAATAAAGACTATCACGAGGTAGATTAATTTTTTTCATCCAAAGAATTTAAAAGCGAGATAAATCTGTTAAAACATCCTGATTTGAATAGAAAAGCATACGATTAATTTTTGTTAATATGCCATCAATTATGCAGACATGTTCAGTTTTTACTATACTGTTTCCAACAGTCAGGTAAAAAGGTGATATATTGAAGATTTAAATTACATTGTTAACTGTGTTTTATAAAAAAGAGACGTGCTTTATATTTTTTCAGATGATCAAATTACTATTTTCTTATAAAATTCGTCAAATAATAGATCAGCACACCACTCCATCCATGGAAAAACTTTAATGTAGCCAGCAGTTGACCTTTATAAATTATTACATAAATGGTTTTTTTTTTATCAAAATTTTACAATACATTTCAGATTAAAAAGTTTAATATATTTATTTAATTTTTTTCTGTTTAAATGTAATATATAAAAGGCAAAAAACATTACGTAGCACAGTTTCAAAAATCATTAGTAAAATTCATTTTTATTATTTCATAATTTCGAAACGATATAAACAGACAATGATAAAAATCAACTATCAAAGCTTCATTTCAACGTGAAATCTAGTTAGAAGTTATTATTATCGCAATAAGTGAAAAAAGACATTGATATTATTCGTAAGTGTTTACGTGTAAAAAAATCTACATTGAAACTTATTCTACAACGGGAAAAATATCGGGATAATAGATTTTTTCACGATCATTTCATAAAGAAATAATTATTCATTAATAATTTATACGCATGCGAATTTCAGAAACATTAATAGCATATACATACGCACGTGCGTCCGCGTGCACAAAAATTTCTTTTTCTCGAATCGATTTGCACTACTTAATATTATTATAACTATACGCTATACGCTCACTTCAATCAAACACATCATTTACCCCGAAAAAATCCATAGTATGTACTACTTCAATCAAAACCTCGAAATTATAAGTATATATAATTCTCTTTCCTACCACTATGATACGTGATCATATGTAGCTGTTCGAACATAACTCTCATTTCTCGACCAACTTTCTTCCATTCAAATACTGGCTTTTGTATTTTATATGATAATGAAAAAAAGAATGAATGCTTGCAAGCCATTTGATCAAACGGGTAATTATAATATAAATAATATAATGTAGTGGAAGTTAATACCTTTACACTTTTGTTTAATAAAACTCAATAGAGAATTTTCGTTATATTCATGCATACTTTTAATATATCCATTATTCTAATTAAACTTTTCCAAGATCAAGGTATCTCGAGCATATACACATAGTATAAATATATAAAAGGAAAAAAAAAATCACGAAATGCCACGCCTTGAAAAATGGAATATTAATATAGATATGTGTATATTTTTTCAAGAAAAATTAATGTGATATAAAAAAGTCCAGAGAGAGACGGATAAAGATTACATGAAACGATGGGGCTAAATGGACCCTGTCCTAAAGCAATATAAAAAATTAAACAAATTACACACTAAGTATTTATAGCCAAATCATTAATTAAGTCTTTGAAATAAAGCCATCTACGTATATTTAATTTTTGTGCTCAAATATATATATATATATATATATATATATATATATATATATATATATATATATATAGTATTTGTGAAAAAATGCAAACAATGTTGTTTAAAACAATCTGTATTTCATTTTGATATCTCCACACGATAAATGAGAGAATCATAAGCATTTGTAGAATCTAGAAATAATTTTGAATAAGAATCTCCGTGCAAACAAAATTGCCAAAGATCAACCTTTGATAATAATATACTAGAATTACACTCTCTTTATAAAACAGAGTTTTGGTAGAAAAAGAAAAAGTATTAGACACACACACACACACATACACACACACATTATTAAGCTTTATTGAAACTTTTACAGGCTTATTTAATCTATACAATAAATAATTACATATGTTTTTGATATTGAATGTTATTAGTATTTACATTGTACCTAAATATAATTTTATACTGTGATTTCACATGCGTTTACGAAGGTTAGAATTTTCACACAGGCTTTTATATTTGGTTTCGCAATTAGCGCTTCAATTTATTGAAAATTGAATATTTATCTTGCACAGATTTTCCAATAGCTTTGTTCTGTTTTTTGAATATGAGTGACATTGCCATATTGTGTGATTTAAATCTTCAATTTCTCTACCGCATTTGTATAGAGAATTATCTAAAATATTTACGCGCGACAAAGATGCAGCAAGATTGTAATGGTTTGATATCATTCTATTTATTGTAACAGAAAGTTTGCATGCCGCAAGTTTTTGTGTACAAATCACGGATTGCGAGTACTCTTATAGAATATTTGAAAATACAATTTTCCTGTACTGTTCGTTTGCTGAATAATTTTTGAAAGCACTTTTTTTAAATTTTTCTTTTCAGTCTGTGTATGGGACAGCTTTTATGTCGATTACAGCTTCAAGTGTAGCGCTTTTTGCGATTAAGTCGACATTCTCATTTCCTATATTACCTATGTGCGATGGGATCTAATAAACTTTCAAAGTTTTTGTTGACTGATTTCTGAATTAGACAATCTTTTGCTTTATTTTCATTACGTAAGGAGCTGTTATTTTGTTCATTATTATTTTGTTCTTTATTTTGGTCATAAGGATTGCATGCTTTGAAGAACACTTTTTGAATCAGATAGAATATAAAAATTATAATTAAGATTATCGGGGGCTATATCAAGAGCATCATTAATCGCGATCCATTCTGCTGTGAGTACCGAGGCTTCTTTCTATATGCTTTTTTGAATGCAGATATTTAGTTGTGGACATACAGGCTGAACTGACATGTGGGGATGTTGCTATTTTACTTCCGTCTGTGTATATTTTATATACCTCTTTGTCACATCAATATACTTCTAGGGCTAGATTGGTATTGTTTTCTTGTAATAGTTGTTCTCCTAGTTCTATATTAATATCTATTGGAGTTGTCATTGCTTTATATTCATAACTATAAATGTTAACAAATTTTTGATAATAAATACTAGGGTTAAGTTTTATTATAGAACTTTATGCATTGATTTATAATCAATTTTTTGATTGTCCAATCTAAGTCAAAGTCCAATCCAATCCAATCCAATAAATTTTGATAGCACTTTCATCCATTTCTTTTTTATAGTTTCTATGTGAGAATCAAATATTAATCTATAATCAAATATAATTCCGAAAAAACGAGCTGAATTTTGAGATTTTATAGTGAAATTGTCGATTTTTATGTGCATATTTCCAGGTGTTATTCCTTTCTTATTAAAGTATAGTAATACAGTTTTAGTAGGAGACAAGCTAAGGCCTAAATCAGTCAAGGTTTTAGAAATAGTTTTTATAGCATTTTCGAGTTATTTTTTTCCTTGTTGACGGGTTTGCATTTTACATAAAGTGCAACGTCATCTGCGAACTGTGAGATACACATATGTTTTTTAATGTTTTTTCTTATGTTTGAAAAATATATTAAGAAATGTAAGGGGTTGAGAACCTGTAATTATTCTTATTTTTATTACTTTATAAATGTATAGAAACGTGAGGTTCATTCAGGCTAAAGAAGAGATCAGCGGAATAATATCATATACATTTAATAATGATAAAAATATAAAAACTTACATGTACGATTATTTTATACAAATCTTAGAGTTTATGCGGTTTTTATAAGTGGTGTGAATGGATAAAATCTTAGACGAATGAAACGGCGAAATCTTTCGTGTTTTTTAAACTTCCATTGGAATATTTTATCTTCGATCTTGACTTCTTGATATTTTTCATAAGCTATTCCGGAGTCTTTGTCAACTTCAAATAATGTGTATCAATTGTTGTCTTTAATGGATGCTTATGTTTATTAAATGAGAGCTTTTAAGATTAATTATGTAAGATGCCAATTATTTCTATTTAGTTACTTATATATATATATATATATATATATATATATATATATATATATATATATATATATAATATCTATCGAGATCTGATCATATTCAAATCAAATAATTTATTTATGTACTGTGATCCGCCGGAGCCTCATAGTAGGCCTCCCGGATAATCCCACAGTTTGGTCAACAACTGCGATCATCTCGGCGTCTCGCACCCTTCTCTTCTCTTCTATGCTTCTTGCGTTACACGAATGTGTTTCATCCACTCGAAATCAAAACAAAAATTCTATCGCCAACCGTCACCCAACGCACCACTGTTGCATGATGTATACATATATACGCAATACAATATGTGTTCGTTACAAATCCCTCCTTGAGGAACTCCCTTATAGGCAAATGTGTACTCGTTTCCGGTGAAGTCAGTATTTAATTATCTTTTGTGTGTTACAAATTTAACGAATTTGACTAATTTTTCAGAGCAACCTATATCTGCTAATCTGTCTAATAAAATATCAATATTCACATTATCAAATGCAGCTTCTATATCTATAAAAGCACTAAGTACTTCCTGTTTTTCAAGAAAGGCTTCCTCAATTTTAAGCCTTAAATTTACTAAGTTATTTACACTTGATCTATCTTTTCTAAAATCATATTGTGTGTTTGGGATAGTTTCATTAAGTTCAACCCACCACTGTAACCGATTTTTAATTAAGCTCTCAAATAGTTTACACAGGCTTGATGTTAGCGCTATTGGTCTGAGACCGACTCCGTCGCTTTTGGAGATAAAATGAATAAATGATTTTTTCCAAGAAGGAGGTTAGGCATTAATTGTGTACATATCATTATATATGTCGAGTAATATCAATTTGTATTTTACTGGTAACTTTTTTATAATTGCGAAATCAATTCCGTCTAACGCTGGAGCAGATTTACTCTTTTTATTTTCTGATGCTATTTTGAACTCCGAAAGGCTGAATAGTTTCTCGAAGAACAAACTTTTTTGTTTGTTGTTATTTTTTGGACTTTACTATTATATTGTAACTTTTCTGTAGTGGATTTTGCTTGAGCTTTTACATAGGTATTTTTTAGTACTTTGTATTTATTCTAAATAAAATTTGGATCGGATCTAGAGATAAGACTTTGGACAAATTTTTAAAATAAGTCTTAGTATTTGAAATTAGTATTTAAAATGTGTATACCGCACATTTCTACGCTTGAATTGAACCTGGCACCTTGATGTCTCTAATTTCTGAAAAAGCTATGTTGTTCCGTAGTAATACAAGGGTATCACCTCCTCTACCGTTGATTCTGTCCTTCCTGTATGATAGAAAACCTGGCAATCGAAAGTTTTCTTCTGTAGATCACCATGGTTCCGGGCAAATGATAATGTCCACTTTATTACTGATATCTTGTATTTCTGTAGTTCTCTGCTTAATGCTTCTGCAATTCCAAAGCAAGAGGTTTAGGTTTGATGATGTTAGTAATTTCGTACAATGCATTTTAGAAGTATAAATTAATAGAAATGATAAATCTTGCTTCTTATAAATATTTTCATTTGAAAAATCTTCTTTATCAGTAGAATTTGAATCATAGCTTCATGTTTCTTCTGAGTCTTCATTTTTTAAGCATTGCAGGATTCTTTTTATTCGATTTTTGAATTTGTTAGATGTTATTTTTTGTTGCACTTGTGTAAGCATATAAATCAGTCCAGTTAAATCTTTGGTAAAATCTTTTCCAATCTCTTCAGCTTTTGGTTTGCCGTGCGTAGTGAAAGGAAAATTCCAGAGCTTTGAAAAATCTAAAGGAAGATTTTGAGATTCGTCATTAATATAAGTTTCAGCTGGAGGTAATAATGTCGTTATTTCTTCGAGAGATGTTTCTCGAGTTTGCGCAATTTTTTGTTTGTTGGTGTTTTTTTTGTTTGATTTCTATTTGCATATGCACATTGTTTCTCTTTGAGCTACTAGTGGACGCTGTCGTAGAAATAAGGCGCTTTTTATTATTTGAAGGAGCTGGCATGAGTTTTGGGTCTTGTTGATGTACGTCGTCAATTTTAGAAGTTAAAGTAACGGTTTTAAAATTGTTGTCTGTAAGAATCTCTTCTACTTGCGTTAACTCTACTGTAGAGGGCAACTTCTCCTGGTTTTGTATAATTGTTTGGCTTTATGTTTGTATTTTAAGATTTTTGCAGTGTTTAGATGTGTGTCCCTCTTCATTGCAAGAGAAAGAAGTTACTTTTTCAGCTGATAATTAGATGTAATCTGTTGTATTTTCTATTGTCATAGGAAGCACCGGAGGAAGTTGAGGTTAATGTTCTAATGTTATGTACATCTGCCTTCTAAAGCTTAAGAGATGAGCGAAATCAGTGTCGTTTATACGTGCTCTAATGTACGTCAATCTAGATGTCGGAATAATATTTACTTGTGCAAGTTCCGTTAGGATTATTTCATTATCTATTCTTAGACAAACGTTTGAAAGGATTGTACGTTTTGCTTTCGATATTAATGATCTCCTCTGAAGTATGTGGGGGCAAATGTTTATTTTGTTCGGTCTTCTGTAAGTCGCTCTGTGATTTCTCTTACGCTTAAATATATACAAACTCTACCGTGTGAAATTCTAGATATGTATATTATATCGATTGGAGCAATAATCTTACCCAATGCTTTGGCATAATCGTTCACAGAAATTCCCTCTATTGCATCTAATATAATGGCTTGATCTTTAGTTGGTACTTGTATATGTTGACTGATCTGAGCGTATGTTCCTTTAGAAGTAGCATGGTTTTTTTGTAGACGGTGCAGTTGATGAATTTGGAGGGTTAAGTGATATGTTTGAGTGTTACAATGCTAGTGCACCTGCAAGCAGAGGCACTTGCTTCTCTCGGATACTTCAATTTGCATAACTATTGGTGTATTTATTACTCACCGATTCTTGTAAACACTTGTGAACAACACTAGAAATAATGTAAACTGTATTACTATAAGAGTGCGTAAACACGTCTTACTCGTTCAGAGGTTTGGACGCGCGCGCACGCACGCGCGCGCGCACACACACACACACACAACTTCTATTACAAGTGAATATATTTTTCTGGTAAGGAAACTCATTTGCTAGTTAAAGAAAATTTTAAAAATAGTTTCATATAATTCTTTCTATTGGTAAAATTAGTAAATTTATAAAACTGACTTTAAACCAAATTTAAAATTTTGGATTAAAAATCTTGTCTTGTAATGAAGGAGCGCAGCTTAGATTATATGAATAAAATAAATTATTCTTCAACAATTTCTTCAAAGCAATTATTCGTTTTAATAATATAGAGTCAAAAATAGAAGCTTTCGAGCTTCTAATAGGAAAAACATAATTCCGGGCTAATTTAAATCTAAAACAAAATAGAAACGAACTATTTTTTCATATTCTTAAAATCTGAAGGCGAATTTTCGAAACTTTTGAATCATTTTTGTTCAACATCGTGATGTTTTCGAGAAAATGGGTCTGAGGACTATAGTCCATCTATTCATTTCTCTCCCTTAATACGCCCCTGGAGATGGACTACACGGTCGGTGAGCTTCAGTAATTGTAATTCCGTTTCCTTCTATATATACTGGTTATTATATAGGCGCGGGTCACGCTGCGATTCTCCCATTACCCTGTTATTATATAATTTGCGCAATGCGCCTTTATCGCCCGCGCTTAGTCATTGTATGTATTTTTTAGCAGATGTGCATGACTCCCACTAGTTCCCTCTTTTTATATGTATATATATATATATATATATATATATATATATATATATATATATATCAGATACGGAGTTTGACAGGTGATTGAACAGAGGAAAGTTTTTAAGTGGTCAACGAGAACGGGACCATTACGGTTAGTTGTTAAGTTTCTCTATCTCCATTATCTGTTCGGTGCTATCTCTTTCTCTCTCTCTCTCTCTCTGCCTCTCTTTGACTTTTTCTGTTTCTTCCTTTCTGCCCCTGTCTCCGTTGGTGTACCTTTCTTTAATACGCATCTACAACGAACAACAAAAAAACTACATATAAAACAAAAGTCTGAATAGTATTAAAGAAACCGCGGCAATTCGAACTCTTCGAAACTAGGAAACTGTTATTTTCCGAGAAAGAGAAGAAAATGCGCAGATAATAATTCAAGCTTCTTATTTTGCATAAATAATTATTGATTACAGATGGACTCGCGCGTACCCACGCTCTAGTGTGTGTATGTGAGTAAGACTTGCTTTTCTGCATTTCCACATAAATTCCCCTGTATAATTCAATCATTAATAAATATTTATCTTCATATAATTGCCGTAATTCGTACCAATAATTTCAAAAACAATAATTTAGGAAACACTCGTAATTAAATTTCATCAATACCTTATTGATAATTATGCACATATACTCGTTTATTCTAGTTTACTCCAAAAGTATACAGGCATAACATACATATTATTTTAATACATTTGATAGCGCCACTGCTGAAACTTTGCTGTATTGTATATAATATATATATATATATATATATATATATATATATATATATATATATATATAATAATAATAATTTACAAAGCTGTGTTTTTGTTTTTACATGTCAAAAAAAACTATTGAACTAATTGTTCTGAAATTCATAGACTATTTTTTATTAAAAATCATTTTATTTCATCAATAAATTGACAGCGCAGTTAAAGATCTTAGCAGTCAGTTTCACCAACGGTCAGTAGGTAGCGTCTTGAATTATGTTGAATACAACTCAAAATAGTCAGTTTAAAATATTAGTAGCAGGCCAGCTTATTTGATGGTCATAAATAATTTTTTGATTAGTATCCTGAAGAAGGTGTAATTTTGGTCGATATTATTCTCTTTGTTCTTCAGCTGAATGTGACACAAACCCAATGATGGATATCTTTTATACATCTTTTCTTATGGAGGGAAATCTTTCTCTCTTTCTCTCTCTCTCTCTCTCTCTCTCTCTCTCTATATATATATATATATATATATATATATATATATATATATATATCGTCGCTTCGGTATAAAAGGCGAAATCTCAGCGTCCGCTTCAAAAACATGTTATTCGCAGATCATTATTTTGTTTTAATTTTTATTTGGCACCACTAACTAAAATATCCACGATGTTTAATTTAAAATATGAAAATATAAGATACATATACATATATATATATATATATATATATATATATATATATATACATATATACTGTGTCCCAGATATAATTGCTCGTATTAGCGGTGTGGTATTGGCAAGGAAAAGTTGTGTAAATATTAATATTCACGTAGGTCCATTTGTTATAGTTTTTGTAGTACGGTCCCATGTATATGAGCCAATCAGGGCTCAGGGAAGTGGGTCCTCGTCTGAGAGCGAGAAAAAGGAGGTCAAATGAAGGGAAACGAGGCGAAATCGAGCGAACCTCGGCAAAGACCAGTAGTTGTTATTTTTCCTGTCCATTGTCAACACTCGCGTAACTGCTGGATATACGGCCGCATGGACGAAGCGAGGTTCACGCGTCTATGAATAAAGATTAAGTTTCTTCGTCTACAACGGCCGCTACCTATATGTTTTGTCCAGCTACCCTTTTTTATAACAGCCCACTCAACTACATTGGAAATAATGAAGAAAAGGCGGATGTTTCATTGGCGTCGACGAACTGACAGCGAGAGCACAGGTATGTTTTATAAAAACAAATGTCCAACTGAATTTTCAAATGCTACAAAGATTGAAAAACAGATATTTGATAATCAAATTCAAGACTGGTAAAAATACTGATTGCAAAGAAATTATTTTAATCGTATAAATAAAAAAATTATTTTATACGATTTTATACGTAACTTGAGTCCAATCCATCTGATTTTTACCATTTAAAGTTCCTTGCAATCAGTATTTTTACCAGTCTTGAATGTGATTATCAAATATCTATGATTTAATCTTTGTAGCATTTCAAAATTCAGTTGGACATTTGTTTTCATAAAACATACCTGTGCTCTCGCGGTCAGTTCGTCCGCGCCAACGGAACATCCGCCTTTTCTTCATTATTTCCAATGTAGTTGAGTAGGCTGTTATAAAAAAGGGCAGCTGGACAAAAAATATGGGTAGCGATCCTTGTAGACGAAGAAACATAATCTTTATTCGTAAACGCGTGAACCTCCCTTCGTCCATGCGGCCGTATATGCAAGCACTTACGCTAGCTTCTACGGGGAACTATTGTAGTTTCATGTACAAGCGGTGGAATACGATATCCCGGTGGCTCAGGACATTTTCTGCGGAGAGTTGCGTGTTCGGACGGTAGAAGACGATGTCCCGGTATGACGAGACGACTTCTACGGAGAGCTTCGTATTCTTTTATTCGAACACCTAAACTTTGAGTAGAAGTCGAGCGAGGATACCTGGACATCGTATTCTATCTTCCCAACACGACACTATTTATGGCAGTCGTACCGAGACGTATTCTATTGTGCGAACATGAAACTCCGTAAAAATTGTTTCGAAACACTTGGTCATATTTTTCTGTCGCCCGAACTCGAAATTTCTATAATTTTCCCCGTAGAAACCGTATGTAATATCATAGTATGCATATATATTGTATAAAATGGTCTGCAAAATATCACCTTTTTGAAATAGATGATGCTTTGAAGCAGCTTTATTCACGAAAGCGACGACAGGTAAATATTTTATAGGAATATAGATTTATACAAAGAGTACTTTTTACTTAGATATTATTGAACTGTTTCAGAAATCGGTTAAATAGTTATTTCGGGCGAAGTCGAGACGGGGAATGCTATTTTGTGTGTGTGTGTGTGTGTGTGTGTGTGCTTGTGTTTGTGATAACAATAACAATCATAATAACAATCATAATGATAATAATAAGTTTTAGAAACATTATTATTTTGACCGCTCTCTATATTTTAGTATTCTGGAATACAAAATATACACATTTTTTCTCTTTAGAGAATAAATGGACCCTGGAAAATCTTTACTCAATTATATTATTTTGCTGATTTCTTCTTTTTTTTAATAGCTATATAGAGATTAACGCTACCACTACCACTATTACTACTACTACTACTACTACTACTACTACTACTACTACTACTACTACTACTACTACTACTACTACTACTACTACTACTACTACTACTACTACTACTACTACTACTACTACTACTACTACTACTACTACTACTACTACTACTACTACTACTACTACTACTACTACTACTACTACTACTACTACACACAAACGCGCGCACACACACACACGGTACTATATTACTTTGAGCTTCGCGCAACTCTTATATCGCTGCTACCTGCGAGCCTCAAATTTATCAATGAAGTCGAGATGCAATTGCAATAATTGATCGTTATACACTTGCATGTATTGGGATTAAAATGACAATATAATAAAAGTAACGCTTTTCATTGAAAAAGGAAAATGCATCCAAGGAGCCTAGAGTATATAATAGAAAATTTTGTGCAAATGGTTTTATATACGAGCTTACATAACGAAGCGTAGAAAATAATATATAATGCACAAAGTTCTCTTTCTACGAATAGGATAATTTCTCAACATGAGATATTTAATTCAGATCTTCTGGAATCGAGCATTATTTAACGTTCATAAACATTTTTACTTCGCTATATATAAATTATACAGTTTATGTATGCAAGAAATCAAATATTCTATTTATTTAATATTTCAGTTTTTGCATTTCGATCAAATTTATTTACTGCAGAAGTACATTACAGTTTATATAGCGGGTTTCAAACTCCAATTATTATTTATATATATCTAATTTGATCGCCGTTATAAAATATTTTTGTAAGTTCAGAAAAATAGCCTTACAATGAAATTTCACTATCTTCTAGTCGATGTGCATATGCGTAAGTTAATTTATATATATATATATATATATATATATATATATATATATATATATATATCTAGCTATCAGTAAAATAGATTAATTAAGAAAAGAAGGAGAAAAAGAAAAAAAAGAAAAAAGAAAAAAAGAAAAAAAGAAAAACATTGCACGCTCTCAAGGTTTATACAATACGTTGCATTTGCAGTACTAATATGTAGTACATTGAATAAATGAAATAAACTTTATATTCATTCTGCGAATCGTAAAATATATATATATGTATAAACAAAGCTACACGATCCAGCGCAGGGAATCGATGAAATTAATTTACTTTGCAATTTACCTCGACACCTGCGACTGGGCGCACGTTCGATCGATCACCTTCCCGGTTTGTTGCCGGCATTTATTTTACTTTTGACTTTCTGGAAAATCATAAAGATTTATTTTGAAACCGTATCTTACAAAGTATATAAATACATATAGTATTTGATTCATTCAAATATAGTTCTTACAAGCAGAATGCAGTTTTAATAAACAGAGCTACTTTTCGCTAAAAAGTTTTTTTCTTTTCCTGGTTCTATCAAGCATTTATAGAGTCCTCGTTAAAATTTATGCATACGCACACGCACACGCTCACACGCTCGCACGCTCACACGCATGCACGCACGCACGCACCCGCTTCTATGCATATATAATTATATGTATGCACGTGTATATATATTGCTATATTGAACTTTCTAGCTCCTTTGGGCGCTCAATAAGCTTGTATCTCTCGCTACCTTGCCAGGGCAAAGTCGATTAAGCCATAATGATACTTAGAAGCGTTTTGTGAAGAAAGAGAGGAAGGTAGAGAAGAAAAAGAGAAGAAATACTGCAGCATCGGGCTTGCAAACGTCTTTCCTGTCTGCCTTGCCTGGAAGTATTATCTCTCCCCTTCCCCCTAGGTCACTGCTGTTGATTTGAATCGTGGAGCTTTATGATGCAAGACACGCATCTTTACAAACAATTGTGGAGCTACTATATATATATATAGATAGTTAATGTTATACCTCACGTATGTGCTTTCGCCAAAATTTCGAACGACACGTAATCTCGGCGATATATAATACACATTTATGTGGATATAAACAAACCGTTGGCCTGTGAGTTGCGCTAAATAGGCCTCGGTGGCTCCCTCTAGTAAACAAAATAATAATACATTCCGTATTATATAGAGCGTGCGCGCATATAAACTGCCTTGCATGTAATGGTAAAAAAAGCTCGCGCAAGCACACGCTACATTGAATGAACGTCGCAACGGAAAAATGGGAGTGAGGTGGAGACTAACACAAAAAAAACACCTTTATCACCTGTTCATAGCAATATAGAAATGGATGTGCGCACTGGGATAATTACACTCTCATTTACTACTATGTATTGAACTATCGCGGCTGACGAGACAACGGACAACGACAACATAATGTAATATAAAATTGCGAATTCGCGTAAAAAAATTCGTTTAAAAATATTCATATATAACAACTCCGATGTACATCTATTATATCATGGCGTTATGGACTTTCGCATTAAGTACAGTAGATTATAATAATAAATCAGTTCACCTGCGGGTTGAAGCGAATAATAAAAGCACATAACGCCGAGAATGGGTGTCCCAAGAAAATGAAATCACACAAAGGAGAGAAAGAAAAAGAGAACAAGACAAATACTTTTAATATGTACAACATCTAGCCGTTTTGTCGTTCCTTTGTAATGTAATATCGTGACGGCTAATCATATGTTTTCTCCTTTTTTCTCTCTCCCTCTATCTCCTTCTCGCATTAAGCAAGCCTCCTACCAAGTCGACACTTACTCTCTGTACTCCCGCATATTCGCCGTCCCACGCCGTCTTCGTTGCGATGGTGCATTGGTGGCATACTGCACTGTTCCTCTCGGTGCACTATAAGCGCATCATCAGGCCCTCATCAGCGGCGCGCCACCGCGCCGCGGCAAGAGAGTCCCATAAGCCGTGACAACGCTGCTGCCGATGCCGTCGCCACCGCCACGGATGACG
The DNA here is from genome assembly GCA_018907035.1 of Sycobia sp. Sy_11. Taxonomy (NCBI): domain Eukaryota; kingdom Metazoa; phylum Arthropoda; class Insecta; order Hymenoptera; family Epichrysomallidae; genus Sycobia; species Sycobia sp. Sy_11. The sequence continues at coordinate 34,921 of JACCIC010000122.1, read as the reverse complement.
ATGACGATGGCATATTTAGGTCGCGTACAGCCGGTGCTGAAGCTGATGCTGCCGCTACTGCTCTCCGTTTTCTTGTACGAGGCTCCAGCTGCGCGCACACGAACACACAGCAGCGACGGGAATTGCTCGATATGTGTATCGCGAGATTCGCACTTTTTCTTGATTTTCCCGTGTACTGCTACCCCGAGGGTAGGAATCGAATGTAAATACGTGTAAACGTATATATACACACGCGCCTGTTTATAATTCTAAATATATATATATATATATATATATATATATATATATATATATATGTAGAGCCGTGCGGAACTGCACTACGTCGACGGAACGTCGAGGCGGGGCGGCTCACCTGCGTGTCGACGGAGGCGGCAGGCGCGCCATGTTGAAAACCTCCGACGTCGCACCACTATATATATACATACAATACTTATATATACCAGTGTGACTGCTGTATATATATTTTTTTATATTATATATAGAAATACACGCGCACTTATTCTCTTATCTATATTTGCGACACATCAGACGCCCCATGTTTTTTCACTGTTTTGTTACCGATGTGCATTTAAGCTTAAATCTTTCTATCTATCTCTCTCTGTCTCTCTCTCTCTCCCTATATATATATATATATATATATATATATATATATATATATTTATATATATGCTAATTCTACGAGCTGCGCACGTACTATATAATCCGGGGATCCGAGGCCTTGACGACGACGACGACTCTTTTATATATATATATATATATATATATATATATATATATATATATATTTGTATATATATATACTATTATTATAAACAGTTATGTATTATGTACGCGCTTTCTCTCTTTTTCTTTTTCTCTGCTGATATACTGCGCGACGTTGCGCACTGAATACGTCTATACGGGATTCGCAATGCGCGGCGACTGCGCAAACCGATGCTTGACGACGATTGTACGTCTGCAGGCTCTATATATATATATATATATATATATATATATATATATAGATATATATATATATTATACATATACATCAGCAAAAGGTATAGAAGAAACACGACGGCGAGCGCACGCGGCGGCGGGGATGACAGTAACCTCCCACTACTACCCACATCGGCGCGGGCGCGACATCGGTGGCGCTGACATATGGTTGATAAGAGCGGTGCGCGCGCATCACTTGATGCTCTCTCTCTCTCTCTCTCTCTCTCTCTCTCTCTCTCTCTCTCCCTATTTAACTACTAGCATTAGTTTATATACTTATACAACACATACACATACCTCGAGCTTAGACCGTCGCCAATGCTGAAAGGGTGAACGATAAAGTACTGAGAGAGAAAGAATGAGAAGGATATTAAGGGAAGGTGGTTTCCCGGAAACAAGTTTAGTCGACGAAAATGTGGGTATGGGATTTAATACTATATTTATGTATATATACATACATACATGCATACATATATATATATATAATATCTCGAAATATCTCTCCAGGTCGTGCACGTGCGTTGCGTACAAAAAGAAAGATAAAGCAAGAGAAAAAATAAAAGCCTGTGCGCAACGGATAATCACGAAATCATTCTGGCGTTTCGTGCGAATCTGCATTTTAAAATATATACGTGGGTGTATAGGTAGATATGATACTCTTCGTCTGCGGTCTTTTTTTTAATAGAATATCGTTCAGAAACTCATAGTTTTTTAGTTTCAGGAAATTTTGAATCATCATAAGAGCCTTCTTATTTTGTTTCGCTGTGAACTATGAAAAAATTCGCTCCCACGAAGCACAGAAATATTCGTATATAAGCAGCTCCAAATTTGTCCTTATAGGTAGTCAATCAATATTTATAAACTCATCTTATCTCCTTGAGTACTATATGTTCGAACGTCTGTTTTTTTATTTGTATGTTGAAAGTTTACTTTTAGGCTGTTGTAACTTAGTCATTATATTATTTCATGTTTTGCTACATTATAACTATCTGTGATATTTTTAAAATTGACTACTGAATTGTGATACAGAATTTATTTTAATTTAATGCGTTATTTTAATATTTTATAAATGTTTACATATGAACATAATAACTTGTGTAGCAATTTCTTGTTTTGAAATATAATTTATAATTTTATAAATACACGTTTCTCTCTTTCTTTACTTCAATATATGATCAGTTTTAATTTATGTTGAATAACAGTTAAAAAACATTGCGGTTTTGCTATAAAATAGGACATTTTTTTACATAATGCTTAATATTGTTATTATTTACATAATGCTTAATATTAAGTCAGGAGTGACATACACGTGAGTGAGTACAAGTGAGAACTTTATCGATTTCACTATTAGATGTTGCTAGCAATATGTATACATTTTTATGATTTAGTATATTTGTGTATTAGTATATTAGCGCATTTGTGAGCTTGTCCTGCGTGAGCATT
>JACCIC010000122.1:0-30000 GCA_018907035.1 Sycobia sp. Sy_11 | reverse complement strand
TTAGGTAGGTTGTCGTGCCGCGTATCATATGAAGAAGAAGCCAAAATGAAGATTACCTTCAATTTTATTCTTTGTATAAATCACATCTTTTAGTTAACAAATTATAAGATGCTATTGATAGTACTTTTAAAGAATTCTGTTTTATTAAACAATTATTATTAAAAAATTATGAATTTTCGAACCTATAACAATATATGTGCTCTTCTGGTAAAAATTAATATCATATCATATATTTTCTTTTATTTTGTTTTATTTTATTCTATTATTTTTTGTATTATTATGATTATATTATATAAAGAAAAAGAGTTTGTGTGTTGTTACATCATTACTCAAAAACTACCAAACCAATTACTATAAAACTTGAAAGATAGACTCTCCAATTCAATAAAAATAAAATGATAAATATCATAAAATGACAAAATAGAAATATATATATATATATATATATATATATATATATATATATATATATATAAGTAGATTGCTGCGTTTATAGTCTACAATTAGCAGACTTCTAGATTTTTTGAATTCATAAACATCGATTAGATGTTGATAATGGCTATTAAGATTATTTCAATGTCAAGTAAATTTCTTTTAACGCAAACCTAGCTATTTTTACCATTGGATGATTTTATTTAAATAAATATATATTAATATATATTATAAACTAAAATATAATACTTTAAATAATTTATTATTTTAAATACATATTTAAAAAGACGAACAAAGCTATTCATTCAAAATATATAAATAAGTTGGTAATGGAAAACAACTATCAAATATACATTTTTTTAATTTCAAATATGTAAGTTAGGTTATAAGTAATATCTCAGCGTTTGAAAGAGTTCTATAATAAAAAAAATATAATTGATTAAAATGAAAAGTAATAGTAATACATGTACATATATGTATGTACATATTTATTTCTTTATTTTATTTATCTATTACATATTATACGAACTTGATAGTCCTTTTTACTATAAAAAATCGGAAAAGGCTGTTTTGTAAAATGATTGTCGATCAACTGAACACGATAGTCCCAATAGAAGTCGTCTCAAGAAAGCTAGACATCGCTTCCTAACGACTAAACACATTACTCCCCGTAGAAGTCGTTTGGAAAGACCTAGATACCGTATTTTACCGTCCCAACACGAATCTTCCCATAGAAATTGATTTCCGCATACCTGGATCTCGTTTTCTATCAATTAAAGACAATATTCCCCGTAGAAATCGCCCAGAGACCCCTGGACATTGCATTCAATCATCCGAATACACAACTGCCTATAGAAATCGTCTTGAGGCAACAGGGTATCGTAATCAACCGCCCATACACGCCAATACAATATTTTTCAATAGAAACCGTATTTAAAATGTATATATATAATATGTATAATATAATATACATACATATATATTACATATTGCATAGATTTTCGTTATTTCAATTAAATACTGTGAATATTTTCGTAGTGATGTCAACTGAAATTTAAGCAAAATGTTAGTTCCGAGGTTGTTGGTAAAGAATCCTATTTTGCCATCATTTCTTTTGTTCAAACTAAAAAAAAACATAGTTTCTTAATACAATTCTGAAGTTTATATAATTTATAAAAACAAAACTATATTTTGTCGTTACAAACTATATTCAGTATGATTTGGTATAAAGAACTATTTTATAAGAGAAGAAGAAAGAAAGAAAGACAGAGGGAGAGAGAGAGAGAGAGAGAGAGAGAGAGAGAGAGAGAGAGAGAGAGAGATTTTCCTACGTAAAAGAAAATAAAATTTACAAAAATCAAAACATATCCATAAAGTGTGAGAGTAGTGTTAGATTAACCTGAAGAATAAAAAAGGTTATATCAACTAACGCCACAACTTCTTTAGGATACAAATCCCAAAGTTGGATATGAACATTCGTCTGAGCTGGCCTGGTATTAATACTTTAAGCAAACTATTTTCAGTTGATGTTCGCGATTTAAGTCGCCACGTAGTGGCCGCTGGTGAAACTAATTGTTAAAACCATTAACTTAATTTATTGATGAAAGTAAAATGATTTTCAAGAAAAAACATAGCCTATGTCCTTCCAAGATAATATAGAATCTATATGTCAAATTTCAGAACAATCGGTTCAGTAGTTTTTTCGGTTATCGTGTACAAACAAAAACACGCTTTGTCTTTATAAATTAGTATATATATATATGATATGATATGAAGTATGATATGATATATTGAACTATACAATTTAATTAATATGAGTGTAAGAAAATCTACGTTCGGTTTCAAAAATTAACTTCACCTAGTTGTACAGTTTGCCAAATCCATCAGAATTGAAAAATCTTGAAATTGCAATCTCGAAATCCATTTTTGAATATTAGAAAAATTTATTGGAGTCACCAGTTTAATACAATTGAAAACAAGATTTAAAAAAAAAAGTCATTTTTTGACACGTAGCACTTTTTTTAAATAAAATTTTCAATTGCACCCTGTACTGCCAAATCCCATCGGATAATTTTAAAAAACCAAAGAAATAAGTTTGTTTTAGATTCGAAAAAAGAACTACAATATTGATCTACTACTAATGTAGTAGAAAATTTAATTTATATAAAGAAAAGTATAAATTCATATAGAAGTAGTAGAATCCCTGATGGAATTAATGGCCAAACTAAATATATCAATTTTTATAATTATAAATTAACATTAATATTTGAATTTGAAATTTCGAAATTTTGTCATAATTTAAATAGGTTAAATAAATAATAGTTTTATGGAGGTTGTACTTCTTGACGTATCAAAGAGGGGCCCCAATAGAAATTAACTTCAATTTGCTTAAATAATTAATAATTCACAAATGTATATTAGTAAAAAAACAAAACACAATTTATATTGGATACCACTTCTAACAATTTATATTGAAATTCACATTTTTGGTTATATGAAATGGTATATATAGATATATGTTAATTTAAATAATTTTAATTATTTTTTAAAATTAATTTTTTTAAATAAAAATCGATAAGACCACAACTCTACATATAACTGAAAACCCCTTATAATATTAAAATAATTTGATTTATGTTTGACAATTCAATATACAAGGGAAAAATCTGAAAATTGTAGACTTTAAACCCTTTTCAAAAAATTCTTGGTTATTTTGATGTTTTTCTTTGAAAATTCTGTATAATTAATTTTTTAATATAATTATACAATTTTCTTCTTGCATACAAAAAATAGAATATTCAAAAAAATATCAAATTATTCTTATCATTTGTTTTCACAAATTATTTTTGTATGATTTGGCATACAACCATCTTATAAAAGAAGACAGAGAGAGAAAGAGAAAGAGAGAGAGAGAGAGAAAGCATTTTTCACGTGAGAAAAATTCAAAAATATACAAAAATCAAAAGATATCCATAAGGTGTGAGAGTAGTGTTAGATTAACCTGAAGAACAAAAAAAGTAATACCGACGGACGTCACACCTTCTTTAGGATACGAATCCCAAAGTTGGATATGAACATTCACTTGAGCTGGCCTGGTATTAATACTTTAAGCCGACTACATTGAGTTGATGTTCGTGATTCAAGGAGCCACCTAGTGGCCGCTGGTGAAACTGACCACTAAAACTGTTAACTTAATTTATTGTTAAAAGTAAAATGATTTTCAAAAAAAAACATAGCCTATGTCCTTCCCAAGATAATATAGAATCTATATGTCAAATTTCAGAACAATCGGTTCAGTAGTTTTTTCGGTTATTGCGTACCAACAAAAACACGCTTTGTCTTTATAAATTAGTATGATATGATATGATATGACATGACATGACATGACATGACATGACATGACATGACATGACATTACATGACATGACATGACATGACATGACATGACATGACATGATATGACATGACATGACATGACATGACATGACATGACATGACATGACATGACATGACATGACATGATATGATATGATATGATATGATATATATATATATATATACATTGAAGCAGCTTTTTATACAGAAGCGACGATAGGCAAAATACGGTCAATTATTTATAGAATTATAGATTTTTATATATAGAGTACTTTTTACTTAGATATTATTGAATTGCTTATGAAATCGGTTAAATTATTATCTCGGGCGAAGCTGAGACGGGGGATGCTTGTATATATATATATATATTGTATGTATATTACATTGTAAATATTATCTATATAGATTTTGAGTACGGTTTCTACTGAGAAATATTGTATTGGTGTGTACGGGCAGTTGTGTGTTCGGATGATTGAGTGCAATGTCCAGGTGTCTCTGGGCAATTTCTAGGGGAATATTGAATTTAGTTGATAGAAAATGACGTCCCGATATGAGTAAATCAACTTTTATGGGAAGAGTTGGGACGGTAAAATACGATATCTAGGTCTTTCCGAACGCCTTCTACCGGGAATATTGTGTTTAGTCGTTAGAAAGCGATGCTAGCTTTCTCGAGACGACTTTTACTGGGACTATCGTGTATATTTGGTGAGAAACAATGTCCAGGTATGTCAGTGCGACTTCTATAAACAGATTCGTATTCTATCATTCGAACACGCACACTTCCAGTGAGAGACGTCTCGGGATAGCTGGACATTGTAATTTATCTGCCCAACAAAAAACTCTCTATAGCAATCATCCCGAGACATTTCCTATAGTTAGTCGGAACATGATACTCTCTGTAAACGTCATCTCAAGGCACTTGCACATCTTTTTTTATCGCTCGAACTCGAAAGTACAATTTTCTCCATTGAAGCCGTATTTAATATGCATATATATATATATATATATATATATATATATATATATATATATATATATATATACTAGCATCCCCCGTCTCGGCTTCGCCTGAGATAATAATTTAACCGATTTCATAAATAATCTAATAATATCTAAGTAAAAAGTACTCAACTAACATAAAAATCTATATTTCTATAAATAATTGACCGAAATTTACTTATCGTCGCTTCTGTATAAAAAGCTGCTTCAATGTAGTGTCCACTTCAAAAAGTTGATATTTTACCAACCATTTTATACAATATATATATATATATATATATATATATATATATATATATATATATATATTAAATACGACTTCAATGGAGAAAATTGTACTTTCGAGTTCGAGCGGTAGGATGTGCAAATGTTCCGAGCGACGTTTACAGAGAGCATCATGTTCGAACTAAAGGAAATATCTCGGGACGACTGCTATAGAGAGTTGTGTGTTGGGCAGGTAGAATACACAAAATGTCTAGTTATCTCGGGACGACTCTTACTGGAAGTGTGCATGTTCGAATGATAGAATACTAATCTCTTCTTACTAATTCTCTTAGGTAATGACATACCTAGACATCGTTTCTCACCAACTGTACATGACACTCCCCGTAGAAGTTATTCCAAATCATCTGGAAATCGCATTCTATCATCCGAACACGAAACTTCCCGTAGAAGTTGACTCAATATACCTGAACTTCGTTTCCTATCAACTAAATACGATACTCCCCGTAGAAATGGTCCCATCATTCCTGGACATCATCTTCTACTGTCCGAACACGAAATTCTCCGTAGAAGTCGTTCCAAAACATCTAGAAATCGTATTCTATCATGCGAACACGAAACTCTTCGTAGAAGTTGACCTGACATACCTGAACATCGTTTCTTACCAACTAAACACGATAGTTCCAGTAGAAGTCGTCCCGAGAAAGCTAGCATCGCTTCCTAACGACTAAACACAATACTCCTCGCAGAAGTCTTTCGGAAAGAGTACCGTCTCAACATGAATCTTCCCATAGAATATATATACATAGAAAATATACTCTAACTCGCCCGCCCCCTCGCCGCGGTCGTCGCTTCAGCCCTGGTGTCGGGTTCACAAAGGGAAGTCAGTCGGCCGCGTCACGAGCTTGGTCGCAGGTATCCGAACGGCAAGACGTGTGCGCATCATGTCCTTACTGGGGACATTTTGCTCATTACAGCGGAGCCCTTATACGCGCTTGATGACATTATAAATTTGGTTCAGTGTCGTGGGAAAACTCGTAACCTGAGAAATTCCAATATAACTTCAAGCAAATAAAACTAAAATAATAAATTTCGTCTGGTCAAAACCGAGCGATCTTTTTTACATTTTCGTAGAAACTTAATTTCTTATGCGAGCAAACTATATGAATACAGTCTTTCCGCAGTATCTAGCATTAAAAAATATTTAAGACAAGCTATATAAAGACAAGGTTATCTCCGATAGACCAATACACTTAATGAAATGTATAAATTTCGTCACTTTTCAGCTAGGATAAAATATCAGGCTACAAACAGGGACTGTTAAAAGATTTTTAAATAATCTAAGAAAAATACATTTATTTTATACAGATTTTATACATTCCTCGAGAGGTGCTGTTTGTAGGAAATAAATTCATAAAGTAAAAAATATGTATTAAGTTGTCAAATATCTCCCTTCTGCCTTTTCGTTTATGAATTTCGCGGCTATGTACAAAGCGCTACATAGCTCGCATCTGGCAATACTATACATCATTTGAAAGGTCTTGATATAACGTACAAAACGACGCTATGCATGATTAGTTTGGATATTGCGTTCAAAAGTTATAGACGTGTAAACATAGAGTTCACTAACGCTGAAATTCGCGCTATTTTAAAGTTTTTCTTCGTCAAAGGCAAATTTGCTAGAGAAACTTTCCATGAGATTAATGGTATTTTGGGGGATGGCACGATATCACTTCGAATCGCAGAGGAATAGTTTCGACGATTCAGAGCCAGTGAAAACGACACCATGGATAATCCAACCGGCGGAACACCTGTGACGACGAATACCGATCAAATCATGGAATTTATCGAGTTAGACCGGCATGTGGCATGTTGTGACATCGCCCAGGAGATGAGAATTAGTCACCAAACCATTTAAAACCATCTGCAGAAGGATGGATACAAAGAAGCTTGATGTGTGGGTGCCGCATGATTTGACGCAAAAAAACCTTCTGGACCGAATCAACGCCTGCTATGTGCTGCTGAAACGGAACGAACTCGATCCATTTTTGAAGCGGATAATGACTGGCAGCAAAAAATGGATCACATACGACAATATCAAGCGAAAACGGTCGTGGTCCAAGGATTTGTGGATCTGTCTCAAACAGTGGCCAAGCCGAGATTGACGCCCAGGAAAGTTTTGCTGTGTGTTTGGTGGGATTGGAAGGGAATCATCCACTATGAGCTGCTCGCATATGGCCAGACGCTTAACTCTAGCATGTACTGTGAAAAACTGGACCGCTTGAAGCAGGCTATCGACCAGAAGCGTCTACAATTGGTCAACAGAAAGGGTGTTGTGTTCCACCAGGACAACGCTAGACCACACACTTCGTTGATGACTCGTCAGAAGCTACGGGAGTTCGGATGGGAGGTTTTATCGCATCCACCATATAGCCCGGACATAGCCAAGTGATTACCACCTGTTCTGTCCATGTCGAACGCCCTTGGTGGTGTAAAGTTAGATTCAAAAGAGGCTTGTGAAAAGTGGCTATCCGAGTTCTTCGCAAATAAGGAGAGGGGTTTCTACGAGAGGGGTATTATGAAGTTGCCGTCTAGATGGAAATAGATTATCGAACAAAACGGCGCATATTTGAAGTAAATCCGACCACTGTAACACTTTTTATAAAGCATTGAATAAAGAGGAAAACAAGTGGAAGGGAGATATTTGACAACCTAATATTTTAATTAGATCTACACAACTTTTGTTGGAAATATTTTTTATAAATGTTACTACTTCCCGAAATATAATGAAAAGGCTATATTTTTAATGATTTTTGCCATCAAAATTGAATTTCCGTGAAACGCTACTACAATATTTCTAATCAACACCGCACAAAAATAGGAGAGTTCACAAAACATATATAATCGCTTTCCAAAAATCCATTCAGGATCTTATGGTAATAATGATTTAAAAAAATGGTGTTCGTAATTTTTTATAACTTCATACATGTATAATAAAACAGTTCTTGTCGAAGTTTTCACCTGAGTTATTTATGTGATCGATTAAAAGGTTTGCAAAATAGTTTATAGACATTATTGTTCTGAAATATTTAGTTAATGCCAGATAGAAATATTTCATATTATATGAAAGATTTTGTTCATTATAGATGCGTATTATATATGACTAATAAATTAAAGAAAATCTTCACAAAAAATGTAACACATCCAATTTATTTATTTATTAATTTAAGATTATACAAATAAATACGATGTTTGCATTCTGTTATTAATGTTATTATATTTAAAAATGCCTAGCAAAATTCGTCCTTTTTTCGTTTATGAATATCTTCTCAGAAACAAAATAAGTCAAATTGAAATGCGTTGTCTGAAATACATATTTATATAACTTCTATCATTCAAATATCTGGATCTAAAAATATGTATATTTTAAAACTTATTTGCACTGACTATATATTTACATATTGTGAATAAATAGCTTTGTTTCCTCTTTTTAAATATTTAGTTAAAATAATAAAATATTTAATATATTACATTGTAGTTTGTAATGCATATCTATGTAACTAAAATAATTTAATAAATAAAATTGGACTACAATTGACGTTCGTCAAAAAAATTAACTTAACGTTGCTGTGCATTTTTCTAAAACCCATTAAAATTGAAAACTAAGGATATACAAACAAATTTTGAAATTACGATCTTTCGAATGGTAGAAAAAGTTATTAGAGTCACTAGATGAATAAAAGAGAAAACAGTATTTGAAAATTTTGCAGCTTGATTCTTTTTATACGTAGAAATTTTTCGAAATAAAATATTCAATTATTCCATGTACTATTAAAACCCATCGGATAATTTATAAGAACCAGTGAAAAATTTTTTTTATAAATTCGAAAAAAAATCACATTCACCAGAATAATGTAGGAAAAAATTTAATTAATATCAAGAGAATTATACATTCTTTTGTATTGAAAAGTAAAATTGTTGGTACGACTCTGGTGACCAGATTTTTCACTAATGGAACATAAAACATTATCTTTAAAGCACAGCAGTTGTCATATTATTTATTTTTTTTTTTTTATTATAAACTAATTATTATGGAGGTATCAGAATATGCAGAACATAAAAGAAATTCTAACAATGTTTACTGTGCACTTAATACTTGTGAAAGTAAATCGGCGAAAACTTATCTGTAAGTTTTCAGGCCTTCCTGAGACCAAGATCGTATAACAGTTTAGAAACTGTTATAATCAGGTAAAGATCGTATTATGATGGCTGAGAATTTCCAACGCTAGCCACGATATCAATAGTGGTTTAACTTTTTCGTGAGACTAACTTATTTGATTCACAGATTAACCATAATTTAACTTAACAGTCGCAGTAATTGTTTATTTAACATGTACCCGATCGTGTTATGGAGAGATTTAGGTACAAAAATATTTTATATTAGCTTCTTACTTTTAGGAGGCAAACTTAGTTTCCGACCTTTTTTAACGGAAAAAGAACATTTATGATGGAAAATCAATGCACGTTAACTTAATCGAAACATTTTCCGTCATTTTTTACTTCTTTTTCCCATCTTTCTGGCAATATAGCGATCTCATAGCGAAAGCATGATGGCACTTTCGGGGCGATCCAATTACCCACAAATTCTCACACTTCTTGAACATATCGAAAGTGCATATCAACGATGTCGTGCTGCATCGATCTGAATAGGTGGTAATCAGAAGGCGCTATGTCTGTCGATTACGTTGGCAAGACGTTTTTGATAGCTTTCGTAATATAAGACCGAGCATTGTCATGCAAGAGAATGACTTTGCGCTTATTGCTCGCGATTGCTGATCTACGTTCGATCAATTTCTGTGGCAAAGTATTCAGTTGGCATTTGTACACCTCGGCAGAGACCGTTTCATTCGATTTTAGCACCTTGTAGTACAGCACACCGTATTAGTTCCACCAAATGCACAGCAATACCTTTTGGCCGTGGATGTTCCGTTTTGGTATCGATGTGGACGGTTGGCCTGGGTCCATCCATGACTTTTTGCTCTTAGGATTATCATAGTAGATCTACTTTTCATCACGAGTCACAATACGCCACAGAAAACTGTTCTTTTTTTGCCTGACAAGCAATAACAGTGCAATGACACTATCTTCAAACTTTTTTGGTTGTCCAGAATGTTCTTTGTCATTAACATCAGAATTTCCACTTCTAAACCGCTGAAACCACTCTTTACATGTTGTAAGCGATGGAGCTTTTTCACCATAACATTCTTGAAGCAATTGATAAGTTTCTGCTACAGTTTTTTTCAACTCAAAATAGTCCAAAAAATATGTCAAAAACGATTTATCACGATTCATTTTTCACTGATCAAAAAATTATAATATTTACACAAATGATATTATTGAATTTGATTCGTAAATGCCAAATTTATTGATTGCCAATTAATTGAATTTTATTGGTAAATGCCAAAACTAAAAAATTAGTACTAGATCCGACACATTTGACTTTTCGTACTCTTATATCGCCATCTAAACGTGCAGGTCGGAAACTAAGTTCATTTCCTAATGTTCTGTACAAAATGCCAACCATCCATATCGTATCCAATTGCAGAAATATGAAATATAAATATATTAAGAGAAATAAAATACACCTTTTTACTGTATTTATATAAATAAATCTATAGATAATAATTCATATATATATTATCAGGATCTTTATGTAAACAAGTACTTAAATCAAATTGATAATTATATTATATAATTGACAAGTATACTGTTATTAAAAATGCGATTGTAACTTGTAAAATTAAAAAGCAGTCAATTAACTTATGGATATGAAAACAAAAGAATTTAATAAATCATTTCGAACATAGTTTTGAAAAATATAACCTCTGTCGTGAATGTATTTAATTTAACTGTAGATGAAGGTTTAGAAAATTATCAATTTACATTTCGTTGTAAAACAAATGGCTTTCGCATTCTATCATATGGCCTTTTTATTATGTTAAATTAACAGCTCGTCAATTCAAATACTGAGAGAATCTAAACCCAAGATGAAATCGATGATACAGAGAAAACTAACGAAGTTACATGATGAATAAATGTTATATTTTTGTATATGTTGTAAATATTTAAATATTATATATTTCACATAAATTTATAATTTCTAATTTCATTTACATGTACGTTATCTGACTTATATCTTAATAATATTACTGTACTTAGTGTATTATTTTTTATTGTTATAAATAAATAAAGATGTATTCTTTTTTTGTTTAATAATATATTTATCGAGTTATACATTTTTGAATTCTCGTTTTGATTTCAATAAGCCTAGTAACGTAAGTAGATATGCTATGGTCATTCTAGCACATAGGCATTCTAGTAAATCTCCCCCCCCCTTAAAAGTGTGCTGAGCCCCAATCTAGGTCGTGCAGGGGAATATAGTACACTTTAGACGTGAGTAAACTTTAGGTGTAGTAGAATACCTATAGACTTTTTCGTTGTGTTTTGAGCAAAGTCTGGAGAAGATGAGATATCCATTCTCCTTTATGTGCCATGATGCTTATAGCAAAGTCAACTATTTTTTTTTTAATAATCGATTTAAATAACCTTTCTCACATTTTCACTGATATAATTATATTGAATTATACGTTCGTGCAAGATCAAGCAATAAGTTGTAGTATTGGCTGGAAAGTTCTCTTTAGCCTCAAATTCTAAACGTACATCTACAGGAGCGCTCTTTAGAGATTCATTTTGTCATGAGCAATCAATGCAATCAATAACTATGAGAGGTTCATTCTCGAGTTTCTTTGCAAGCATTGGTTGAGAATCCCTTGTCCTGAATGTTTTTTAGAAATTTGCATACATGTCATATTGTATTGTGTATTTTTTTTTTTTTTTTTTTTTTGCGGAGTCTGTGAATGCTGTTTATGCATCTCCGATGGTCTTTCAGCAAGAATGGTCCTGAAAAACGACCACCTGAGTATATGCGACTCGACAGAAAACCCATATCACTACGCACTAAACACATATCTCCGTGTTGCACCGATACCAACCCGGAACTGTTATACACATTACTTCAGCCTGGGCGGCAGTCCCTGCGTGGTCATTTCACGTTCATATCTTTCATTCCAGATTCTCATGCATACTCGATATTACATTCACTCTTAGACGATAGACTTTCAATCATCCAGACATCCATCTGCTCTTTTGTTCTGAAGCACGTTCATAACGTATTTTGCGATCAACCGCCAGCTGTTCGCGTCCGTCATCATAATTTTCGTCACGTTTTCTGGCGTGATCGCTCCTGTCCTTGTCTGTAACTCTAGTCGTGGCTCAGTTCAATGTTCGCACACAAAAAATGTGTGCTCCGCATCGTCCCAAGCCCATCCGCAGTACTTGCATTCTGAAGAGGCGACCCTCTTCATCTTGCAGAAGTATTTACGGAAGTATCCGTGTCCGGACAGAAATTGGGTAAGGTAGAAGTCCACCTCTCCGTTTTTCCTATCTTTCTACGGGCCGATTTCAGGTATTAGTCTTTTCGTCCACCGTCTTCTTTCATCCGTCGTCGACCGTCTCTGCCATGTCTCGATGATCTTCGTCCGTTCTTCAGTCACAGCGGCTTCCCTTCCAACGTTCGGGCTCCGCTCGTAAATTCGCTTCCGTTCGGCCGCGAGCAGATCAATGGGAATGACCCCAGCAATCACGAAAACGGCGCTCTCTGACACGGTACGATACGCGCACGCGATTCTTAACGCGCCCACTCTTTGTACGCTTTTCATGGCGTTCGCGAGTTTCCTGATATTCATCGCGTCGGCCCAAACCTCCGCCCCGTAAAGCAAAATCGAGTGGGTAACGCTCATCAGCAGTCTGCGAACGTTCTGTTTCGGTCCGTTCGTATTGGCCATCAGTCTACTTACGGTCTACCACGGTCTTTTCTGCTGCCTTTGTCGCCGCGTTTCGTATGTGGGGCCAGAAGCTCAGCTTCGTATCCAAGGTAACGCCAAGGTACTTGACTTCGCTCCTGGTTTCCAGTCTTTCCGTCCCTAACGTCATCGGAACCACCATCTGTATACGTCTGTGAGTCAGCAGCAACAACTCAGTCTTTTGCAGCGCGAGCTGCAGTCCGTGATCTGTCATCCATTCGTTCACGCGTCTCATGACCTGATTCAGCTTTAACTGAATCAAGTGATAGTCGCGTGCGACTATCACGGCTGCCACATCGTCGGCATAGGCAATGAGACGCGCGTCGGAGGGCATGTCTAGTCTCAACAAACCATCGTATTGTACGTTCCAGAAGTTGGGGCCTAAAATGGAACCCTGCGCCACCCCCGCTGTCACGCGTTTCCATTACTTTCCATCTAAAGTATCATACGTCAGTCCTTGGTCTCGTAAGTAGTCCCGTATGATACGAAGGAGGTAGGAGTCAACCTTGAAAGTCAACTCCAACGCTCCCAGTATCTCTGTCCATTTTGCAGAGTTAAAGACGTTACGAACGTCCAGGGTCACCAACAGAACCAGTGGTCTGGTTGCATGACAGCTCCTGTTCGCCGCGTGAAAGATGTTCGTCACGTCACCTATAGCTCCGATTGTCGACCGTCCTTTCCTAAATCTGTGTTGTTGTTCAAATAGGTCTCCGGCGTTTTTAATTGCCTGTGACAGTCTTGGTCTTAGCAGTAGCTCCAACAGCTTCCCTGCCGTATTTGGTAGGCAGAGAGGCCTGTATGAAGAAGGCAAATCGGGGTTCCCCTTAGACATACGGATGAGAACCAATCGAGCCTCCTTCCAGAGCTTGCTAAAAGCTCCCTCCACCAGACACCCGTTGTACAAACCCAAAAGGATGTCTGGGCGGCGCGAAGCGACCACCCGTAACACCTCACTAGGTATGCCACCGGGACCCAGGGTCCTGTTAGGCTTCAACGCATTCGAAGCTCTGCGGAGCTCTTCCTGCGTGAAGAGAGGGATCTCTATATCTGTCATTTCATTTGTCGCGTCCGTTCTGTTGGGATGGGTTGGGAAAAGTCTCTCAACTATCCGCTCCATCACTTTCGCGTCTCGTAGTTCCGGCGGACCCCGACCTCCCAGGGCGCATGTTACAATTTTATAACCGTTGCCCCAGGGATCCGAGTCCACCTCGTCGATTAGTTTTGTCCAACACCGTTTCTTACTGTCATTGATCGCGTATCTCAGTCGCTGTCTGGCGCGACTATACTTCGTAGAATATAGTCCCACTACGCCTCGACTTCGGGCTCGTTGAGCTTTCCGTCTCAGCTTCAAACAATTGCTTCTGAGATCCGCGATCTCGGCTGTCCACCAGTATGTTTGTCGTCTGTTTCGTACTTTCCGTTTCTTGGGCATGGTGGCATCGCATAGGCGCTGGAGAAAGCCAGCCGTTACCGCCGCTAACGCCTCCACCCTGTCCCGGTTTGTCAACTCTTGAGGCACCTCTCGTAAGGGAGGTTCTGCATTTTGCAGATACCTTTCGAGTTCGTCTATGTCTAGGCGTTTGGGGTTCCACCCCGTACATCTTGTGCCCCGTCTCCTCGTCTGTCTCGTCGCGTCTGTCAGTTTGAAGGCAATGTACTGGTGATCACTGGCTGTATAGTCCTGAATCACCCGCCACGCCCCTAGTCCGAATTCTGTCCGAGGTCAGAGTCACGTC
Source organism: Sycobia sp. Sy_11 (assembly GCA_018907035.1). Classification (NCBI taxonomy): domain Eukaryota; kingdom Metazoa; phylum Arthropoda; class Insecta; order Hymenoptera; family Epichrysomallidae; genus Sycobia; species Sycobia sp. Sy_11. The sequence goes on along the minus strand of JACCIC010000122.1, from coordinate 15,314 downwards.
TGGTATGGAGTTACCATACCCCGGTCGTCTGTACGTCGGTATCGTTCCTTCGTTAACTACTACCAGGTCCAGCCTTGCGGCCATCTCCAGCAGCAGTCTTCTCCGTCTGTTGGTCAAGGGCATTCCCCACTCGATCGCCCGCGCGTTAAAGTCGCTCGCCACGATCACGTTACCAGGGATTTCCCGCACCGCGTCCTCGATTTTTCCAAGTTTAGCCGCGTACTCGGAGGCACTGCTGTTTGGGCTCAGGTAAACACTGACATAGGTTATGTCAGCCACCATCACCCAGACACAGTCCTCCTCAGTTCCACTGCGTACGATATTCGACGCGCCCTTTCCACGTAACCAAACTGCGAACTTGCCCGAGCTGCTTGCGAGCCAAGTCGGTAATCGTCTGTCTTTGTATTGCTCACTGATAATCAGCACGTCAATGTTCAGTTCCGCCGCAATCTGCGGGAGCAGTGCGTCTGCCACGCTACTCTCGTTCATATTGCATTGGAGTATCGTCGTCGTCATTGTGTGACTGTCTTTGCCTTCTGTTCTGATAGTGCTATCCTGAACGCGGCACACGAGGACGAGCCAGATAAGTGTCCCCTGTCTCGGATATTATCTCCAGTGCAGAGGAAATACTCCCCACGACTCTTACAGTCCCTGTGGGAATGACCCTCGAGGCCGCATCGCCAGCAGCAGTTTCGTCTGTCCAGTCCTTTACAGTCTTTCCGTACATGACCGAACCCGAGGCATCTATAGCATCGCGAGACGCGTATCCTTACTCTTATTCTTGATATAACTCACCCGATTTTAATACGCCCTTTCCTTAAGAGGTCGGTAGCCTCTTTTACGTCAAAATTGCAGACCACCATTCTCTGTCATCGACTGTTAACGTCGAAAACATAGGGCCGATGGTCTGCAGTCAGTCCCGTTTCCCGATTTAACGCGTTCGCGATGTCCTCGTCGGTCGTGACACAGTCCAAATCTAGGAATTCCAGTGTAGGGCAGCCTCCCATGTTGGCTAGACTGGGTTCGGGCCCCCTACTTGTGGCCGCCCAAGAGTGCCATCTGGTTTTACAACTGTGCCCTCCAGAAGGGGAACGCACATAAGCATGAAGTGATTCCCTCGCAGCTAATCCCACCAATCAACAAGTAATCACTGTATCCGCAAGACCTTACCGTCGCTCAAACTGGTCACATTCATACGTGAGAGATGCCCGTTTATAGGGCCTCTCATTCATTCATAACCCGCCTGGAAGTTACCCGTTTATAGAGTCTCCATCTCCACGATTCGTGGGAAACTCGTTTATAGAGTTCCCAATATACTCCCCAGTCCGAGTACGGCTATCTTACAGATATGTAGGTGTGTGAATGATGAGTGGGTGTGTAGACGGGCGAATACCACTATTTTCGCTCGAAGTTCTTGTCCACGGCCACTTATTCGTTACTCTTAGAAGCACTTATTTCGTAACTGACCGCGAGTGGTCGTTCCCCTATCCGCAACCCCGGGGACGCGTGTGGTAGCTGAACTCAAAGCCCCGTAGTATATTGATTATTAGATACATCAAGGTTTAAGTTATTATATGGATAATATTGAAAATTCAAAAAAAGTCTCACATTACTAATATTGCAATGATCAAATTTTGCAATGATCAAAGTTGCTTCATATTTTTCATTTCATCACATAACGTGGCTTCTCCAATTGATTGGAAGTCTTCACTGTTCACACATGCTTATTGGCGCTTGGTAGAACCGGATATTCAAATAGTTTCCATCAACAATAACACGTTGAGATGAGATTATCTTTGCCAATGAAATTTAAAAGTTTGATTTTTTGATTATCAGAAGCAATCACATAAGGCATTAACCATTCTATCTTTGTTATTTTTATATTATATTTTTTATGTGTAGTATTATTACCTACGATAGTACCTTTCTGGATTATAGCATTCAGGTCCTATCTTGATCTTACCAGAATAATTTCATGCTTCATATTAATTACAATTTTTTTGTAATCTTTTGCGAAGCTCAAAATCATACTTAGAGGAATAATAACGTCGAAGTTCCAAGGCCTATCTATTACAGTTCTCATTGCTTTTTCATTGCTCAGCAGCCTGCATTTTCAAACATAAGCGTCTCGTTGGCATTGAACCAAGCCCATCCTTTGAAAACACTACTCAATCCAACATTTTTACTTTTGTCTATCTCAACACCATGAATTTCATAGCGAATTCAAAAAGATGACAAATACCGTTGTTGACAAAACTAGATTTAGATGGTGCATTTCCACCAGTTTTTTGTAGTTTTTCATAATATGGATAGAACTGCGTGATGGTAGAAGGCACAAATCTTGGTGTTGGATGGAAATGCGAATTTTATAATGAGCAATTGACTCATCGAATGCGATATCTGATTGAATTTTTAGTATATTGTGCATTTTTCAGAAAGCAGCAGAAAATTATACAAGTAATTTTTTCCACGAACTTTTTGGCCAAGACTTTGGAGGAACTGAATGTTCTTCAGTGTTAACAGTTTCAAACTCTTCAATCGACTGATTGTCGATTGCCATAGTGGAATCTTATATACTTGCTAGAATTATAAACAATCCCCATTATATAGATTTGATATGAAGTCTAACTGTGATTTCTTCTTCTCGAAAATGAACTAGAAGCTATCTTGATCGACAATTCGAACTTGTATATATACACTGAACACTAAGTGGTAGATATATAGCCTGTGATGGAATTTCTATGATTTTATATGTTGGAGGAACATTGGGAAAGAATTCATGAATAGTATGAACCTTTTGATTTTTAATGAAAGCTGCTGCAGTAATGTTACATTCGACTCTGAGAGCGTTAATTTTCAATATTTTCACTGGTAAATCAGAACAGTGTCCTATATTTTCCTTGAGAACACGAGGAGTAAATCCCAACACTCAACTGATTGATTTTTGAGGTTTCAACAACTTTCTCTTTTTCTTGAGAAATACCTGGTATTTCAAAATTGAAATAACAGCACAGTAAAGGATAAATTTAGTAATTACATAAATAAAAGTACAAGGTCGAGGTCAAATACCTCTTAAACTTAGTGTGTTTACATGCAAAATAAATAGCCTTTTCTGAAAATCTTTACATACATTGTCAGTTATTCGAATCTAAATTATTTCTATATAATTTCTATATAATCCATGTATTATTTACATATTATTTTAAATTACTGATATTATATTTGACTTTATACAATATTTCTCATATGCTCCATATATATATCTCATATACATTTAACTGATTTTTGATATTATGTCTGTCCTTTCTCGCCACTCATGTCCCTAAATTTTTATTAACTTGATATATAATATATTATATATGCATATCGTTTCCTCTCTTATTATGTGCAAAAGCACATGAATATCGTATCGTCCCTGCACCTTTTATACCATTTTACAATACCACATATGACCCTCGCTACACATAGAAGATAGTTTTATCTTAAATATATACTTCATCGATATACTCAGAAGAAATAGCATATATATATATATCAATTTGGAGAATAGAAAAGATCAAGGAAATCATCAGCATTGTAAGACTTTATAACTAATAAGCGTATACAATAACAAGGATACCACACTCAGTGTATACAGGACACTTCCCCCATTTCTATCGATATCGCTTCCTTTTTTTTATTAACGATTACTAGAATTATAGCATAAAATACTTCATTAAATACAAATACTTCATAAAGAGAGGGGCTCAAAGTAGCAGAAGATCTTCTCTCTCTCTCTCTTCCTTCTGACAGGTATAACCTATATGTTTGACATATAGGTGCACAGGGAGAATGTTGAAAGAGAACAATTCCCATGAAGGAATTGAATTCTCTCAACTTTATAAAGTGGAGGTAGATGAGAATATCCACTGCAATAGTAGAAATTAATTTTAAATCATTTTTAAGAAAATTAAGGACATTTAGTAATAAAACACTGATGGTAGTGGGACTGTAGCCAAGTATGATAGAAAACTTGGTAAATTGAAAGAGAAAAGCCAATGCCGCTAGTCTCTTTTCATCTTTTGAAAACAACTGGCTCTATTTAATTATTTCACTGACATATTGATGAATATTTATCGTCAAGCTGGTCATTTGGACAAATAGTGCTGGGGATATATATAAACAAACATAATTGAAAACATAAGGAGGAAATCACGCGCTTAATTACAATAACCTCTTAATACTGTGAGTATTCTTTTATTTTCAGCTGCTAAATACTAAACTGCTAAATACTAACTAATAATAAATAACCTCAAATAACATTAAATAATAGTAAGCAGAATGATTAGTATAGATGTGATATCGACACCACTACAGTAAAATAGCTTTATAATGGAATACAAAATAATGCAATAAATATATTAATCCAGTTGAAGATTATTACCACCACTTATCATAAATAACAACTTAACAACAAACCAACTAAAGATATAATAACCAAGTAAGTATAGTAGCTGAAAATAGTAATAACAAGACAGGAAACCACATAACGAGAGGACCAATATAGATGAAATAACCAAAAACCAAAGGAAACATTAACGAACAATTGGATATCTTTTCTTTTAAGGACAAATGAGTGGATATAATTAATAACAATAGTAAACATAAACTAGACGTGTAAATAAAACCAAGTAAACTTCTTAGCATTGACAAATAACATAACAATTATAACTAAATAAACATAAATAAGTATTTTCTATGAAAAAAAAAGAAAAGGAGGGAGAGAAAACATACTGTCTATATACATTTTTTTTATATATGTATTTTTAGTGTGATATTACTTTTTTTTAATTATTAATAAATAAAGCAACAGGAGGATTTTATTTTTTTTCTTCCATTTCAATAAGTCTTATTTGAATTAACTACTGTCAGCCAGGAATACTGCACTCTAAAATAGGTGTAGCCAAGAATAACTGCAGTACTGGACAAATAACAACCTTAGTCAAGGTAACTGGGATAACAACAATTCAATTCAATATAACATAGTAACATAATAATAATAATAATAATAACAACAATAATAACAATAATAATCATAATATCAATAATAATAATAATAGAAACATAATAATAATGATAATAGCAACCAACAATAAATAAATTTTGATAAACAATTTTTTTTTTCTCTCTATCAACAAATTCGGAACTACTGTTTCACACCTAAATTAAATCAGTCTTAAAAATTTTTTTTTACTACACAAAAAAAAAAATTTTTTTTTACTTTACCTTTAGAAAATTTTTTTTTTTCCATTGGTATATGTAAATCAGCACACAGAATAATAATTATTTTCTTTGAAAAAAAAAATATATATTATAACCAATCTCATAAATAATCACACCTGAAGAAAAAAAAAAGAGGATTACAACATAATAACATTCCCTTTATTATTATCTACTTACGTTAAAAATCAAGTGCAGTTCGTGCATTTAGCATTCTCTTTATAATCAAGAAAATTTTACTAGGGTAACTACTTAGTCCACTACTACGCATATAGACAAGTACAGAATATACTGGAAAGAGCAAAATTCGCTACGATTTGGTTGGAAATAGTAAGGTCCAGAAAGAGAAGAGAATACGATTTTATCTCCGGCTAGGAAAAATACGCTTTTAGATTTTACTCCAAGCATATATAAACAAGAACACATCGAACAGCTGTTCTTAAATTTTTATTATACAGATACCGTGTCGTCTTTATTATTTTACATCCATATCGTGCGTCGTCCCCCTTTCACAACCCCACCTAGGAATAATGGAGCTCCCTCAAGAAACCAGGAGTGAGATAGATGAGGAAAGAGCAAGACTTAGCAACGTTTACGAACAATTGCAAAAGGATGCGTTGCTCACAGAAGCCGAACAGAAACACCTACAAGTAGACGAGAATTTAACTACAGTAAGAGACAGATTACTGCGCTTCGAAATGCGGCGGCTGTTCGGACCAACAGCCGCAGAATGGCACGCCGCAAAGGATGAAGCAAGACAGACAGACGGAGATATAACGGAACTATCAAAGGTTTTGAGTTCCACCGCACTCGATCATATAGATCATGAAACAGCTAATATCAATAATGCGGAAAACAAAAGCTCCATCGAACCCCATGTTGCCACTATGGCACCGATCTGGTCGAATAACGCTCCATATATGGGATACCCGTACGGGTCATGGCCGTCACCACCGTTGCACAGCACGAACACCATGGGAGTTAATCATCTCCCCGCTGCTGCCAACAGCTGGCAACCTCTGCCTGGAGGATGGCCATTCGCCCATCCGGCACTGTTCCAACAGTACGCCGCGATGCCACACACGGGTACGCCCTGCACAACAGCTGGAGCGCAGCCCACGCCCAATGCGGCACCGACAACCTCTAGTCACATGAACACCAGTCGACCCTTCGAGAACACCTATCTGAAGGAGACACGGACTGGACAATTGCTACGCCAGTGGAAGGTGCAGTTCACGGGAGCCCCTCGCGAAGACGTAGAGGAATTTATTGATAGGATGGAAGAGACGATAAACAGTCTCGACATCCCAGCGGGTGACATTTTGAAACTAATTCCAGGGATACTGGGCGGCTCAGCCCGAGTCTGGGCCAGACCCTTATATAAGCAATGGCGTACCCTAGAAGAGTTCAAGGCAGCGCTGCGCCGTCAATTCAGGCCTATCGACTATACTCTACGTCTAGAAGAGGAATTGCGTGACAGAACGCAAGGCTCAAAAGAGCCCATTGGCTCTTACCTCAGAGGCATACGTGTCCTGCTAGATAAAATGGCACCTGCACTGACACTGGAAGCACAGCTCGACAGGATATATAGAAACCTGCATCCATCATATATGGAAAAGATCAATAGAAGCGAGTTCCAGTCCATCGACGAGCTGCAACTGCTGGGCCAGCAAATTGAGCTGAAGAGCGAGTTCACAAAGCGATATAAAGAGCCACCTGAACAAGACGAATGCATGGTGAGTACCGCGGCCTGCTCTCCGTCGGAAAGGGCGAATAGACGATCGAGACTGGCGGCAATCGATAACGATAAAAACACGGCCCCGAAGAAAACGGTTACAATAAGTGAACCATCCGCCTCCACAGACACTAGGGGCGACAGCGTACGATCGTATTCCCACAACTCACGGAGAGACACCCGAAGAGACAGTCCGTCCCAAATAGTCAACAGGGAAACAACGGCAAAACGAACAGAAGAGAACAGGCGACAAAGAATTCCATCGCCACGGTATCGGTCACCGTCCTCCTACCATAGAAGACCACCCTCCTCACCCAGATACCCCTCACCTGTATCGGCATAACGTCCAAGCAACCCCTCTCCATCCCCACCATACCGACACAGATACCCCTCGCGAAGTCCCACACGTCACCGAGACCATGAATCACCGAGAAGGAGAACACCTGACCGACAATACCGATCGCCTAACAGAGACGATCATAAGTACCGCTCGTACAGATCGCCTGACAGACGAGTCCAGGAATATCGTTCCCCGACACGAGAGAACGGACGACGTTCTAGAAATGGACCGCAGCGGGAGGACGACAGGCCCTGTTGGACCTGTAAGAAACCAGGGCACTGGGCAGACAGATGCCCGGATAGACGGAAAGTCTACTCTTATAATTGTGGCGCGAACAATGTCACGACATTGAATTGTCCCCGCTGCAGCCCACGGAAGAGCTCGGGAAACGAGTAAGGGACGAGGATGCTGGAGTTGAACTCGAGAATCCCTACAACACGACTCCAAATATCACAGACGACGAATACGACTGCCCCAAAGCCAGGGATGTAACTCACATACATCCCAACATCAAGGCACCCGAGGAAGAAAACAGATTCTTCCTCAACATTGAGCTGATGGGGAAGATATTCCCAGCGCTGATCGATCCTGGCGCTCGGAAATCCTACGTAGGCCCTGGTCCCGGCAAACTGGTAAAGTCAGCTATTATACCGGTGTGCTCCTATATGCAGATGCCGGACGGCAAGGTATGTCCTGACGAAGGCGAGGTCGATCTGTCACTAACTATCGACAACCAACGGCTTAAAGCCCGCTTCAAAGTATCGGCCTCCTTGAAATACGCCATGATACTAGGTATGGACATACTTTCGTCGCTAAAGATGACCATCAACTTTGCAGACGCTACGTGGCACACGCCTAAGAAAATCAACAGGCGTTTCGTCACCCAACACCGTGACTCACCTGAAGCTATCACGGCTATCGCAGCCGTTAACGGGGTAGCACAATTAAAGGACGCAGAGAAAAAAGAAATGGACCGAGTGCTACGGCACCTTATACCGGAAAAAACCGGATCGCTGAAATTGGCACGCATGCAGCCATATTACATTAACACCTAGGGACACCGTCCCATAAAACAGCGTCTCCGGCGAATACCGGATAAACTCCTCCAGCAGGCTCATGCGGAAATTGACCGATTGCTCGAGGAGGGTATCATAGAACCGTCAGAAAGCTCGTGGAGCAGCTGCCCGGTAATCGTCCCTAAAAAGGACGGAAAAATAAGGTTCTGCATTGACTACCGGGCAGTCAACGCCATCACTAAGAAGGACGCATACCCTCTTCCGCATATGGATGTCCTGCTGGACAATTTACGTGATGCGTGGTACCTGACTAAAATAGATCTTAGTCAGGCCTACCACCAGATACCGCTTGAAGAGAGCAGTAAAGAGGTCACCGCCTTTGCGGTCCCGCAGAAAGGCCTCTTCCCATATGCGAGACTACCTTATGGGCTAACGAACGCCCCGGCCACCTTCCAGCGAAGTATGGACCTTGTTTTCGGGCCAGCGTGGCAGCCGAATGTCTTCGTGTATATGGACGATATTATCGTCGCTACGAGGACCTTCGAGCAGCACCTTTGTGAGGTGAAAGCGGTCCTCACCCGCTTGAACGAGATAGGCCTACAGATAAACAAGGAGAAATCCGAGTTTTGCTGCCCGGAGGTCAAGTACCTAGGGTACATCGTAGACGCGGACGGTCTGCACACTGACCCCGACAAAATTGGCCCAGTAAGCGAATACCCAAGGCCTACCAACCTGCGACAATTGAGAGCCTTTCTAGGCATGGTCAGGTGGTACGCTAGGTTCATAAAGGACTTAGCGGAAATCAAGCTGCCCCTCACCAAATTATTGAAAAAAAACATCCAGTGGCACTGGGGAGCAGCGCAACACGAAGGTTTCGACAAGCTCAGAATCCTGTTGACGCAAGCGCCTGTGCTAGCGCGCCCCGTGTAGAATCAACCGTATATCTTGCAAACCGATGCGAGCAATTACGCTCTAGGAGCAGTGCTAAGCCAAGACCACCACGGTGAAGAGCACCCGATTGCTTACGCAAGCAGGACATTGACACCAGCTGAGACAAACTATACCGTCACCGAGAAGGAGTGCCTAGCCGTCCTATGGGCAGTAGAAAAATTCCGCGGGTATTTACTCGGCGAGAAGTTTACGGTGATAACTGACCACAGTAGCCTTAAATGGTTACACACAGTGAAAGACCCAACAGGACGTTTAGCTAGATGGGCAACAGCACTCCAAGCGTACAACATGGAAATCGTCCACAGAAAGGGAGCACTACATCATGTGCCAGACGCCCTATCAAGGCCCCCTCAACACCCAGAGTCCTCTACCGCAACTGTCACCACCCTTGAAATGGACGACTGGTACCGCCAAAAAAGCGCCGAGATCCAAAAACACCCGGAGTTATATCCCGATTGGTCGATCAAAGAGGGACGGTTGTATAAACATCGGCCAAATGACATTACGAAAGCACTAGGCCACGACCAGGACGACTGGAAGCTCGTGGTACCCTCTAACGATAGAGAGCGCGTCCTCCATGAGTGTCATAACACTCTGACCTCAGGGCACTTTGGAGTGGATAAAACCACTCACAAAGTCGGCCAGCAGTACTACTAGCCAGGTATGAAAAGAGACATACACAAACATGTGAAACACTGCCCTGAGTGTCAAATACACAAAGTGTCGCAGAGAGGACCCACGGGCTTGATGTCGCAACGAAACATCGAAGGTCCCTGGAGCAGTGTAGCCGCAGATATCATGGGCCCGTTCCCGACCAGCAAGGGACAACATAAGTATCTCTGGGTGTTCCAAGATCTTTTCACCAAATACATCGAGATACGCCCATTGCGAAAAGCAAATGGCCAAGCGATCACACGGGCACTAGAAGAGCAGATCATCTTCAAGTGGGGTTGCCCGAAATACCTAATTTCGGACAATGGTACCGAGTTTGCCAACAACTGGCTAAAGACCAAACTCGCGGAATTAGGTATAGTACACCAATTTATTGCGCCGTACCACGCACAGGCCAACCCTGTAGAAAGAGTAAACAGGGTCATCAAAACCATGATCGCGATTTTTGTCCAAAACGACCATAAAAACTGGGACATCATCCACCTCCCAGAGTTGGCATTTGCAATAAACACAGCAGTGCACGCTAGCACACAGACATCGCCGGCATTTTTAAATTTTGGCCGGAATCCCCGAGAAATGCCGACGTATCCTCAGTCTCAAGATTCAACGCTGCAGGTGCAAACATTAACACCACTGGAATGGTAAAATCGCATGAAAAGATTGCCGGCCATCCACAATCTCATAAGAAAACACCTGAGCGCCGCAAGTCAAAAATAGGCCAAATATTATAACAAGGGTCGCCGAACGGAAACATTTGAGGTAAACGACATGGTATGTCGACGCAACCATGTTCTGTCGTCCGGTCCCAGCCAATTCTCAGCGAAATTGGCCCCAAAATTTGTAGCTCCCTGTAAAATTGCGAAAAAGATATCCCCCGTCGTATTCGAGATCAAAGACATGAGTGATGGGAAAACGACAAAGGCACATATATCAGACCTCAAGAGATATCATCAACCTAATAGCAGTAATTTATCCACAGGTATCAACAGCGAGCAGCAACATGTACCGAGTAAACGGACGAGGCAGAGGACTGCGTCGATCGGGCATGTCCGATCAGTCCAAGAGACCTGGGGACGAACAAATTCCCCCATCCCTCGCGTACGACCCAGAACAAATGTGGGGGTTAACTTCCAGAAGCGTAACCGCACCAACGATGCACATACGCAGAGGTTCCCCCAACCGCTTCAATACTACTCTCGATATGGAGAATGTAAGCGAGGCCCTCGAAGAGGTACGGAAATCGCGACTGAATTTAATTCAGTTCAGTCCCGATACAACACAGGAGTTCGTCGAAGAGGAAGCGGCGATGCAAACTATACCAATAGCGGAAGCATCATTCGCCCCCTCGCTATTGGACACAAGCATACCGACCCCCGAGGACCCCGAAAATCCCACCCAACCCCAAACCCAAACCATTACCGACAACGTCCCACACCCCAATGCAGAGTAGAGGAGGTAGTTTAGAGGAGGTAGCTCAAGATGAGCGCGAGCGTCTGGAACGACGTAAAACTACCAACACCGCAGGAAATGACACCCCCTGCGAGCGTCCGCAACGACATAAAACAACGGAAGAAGCACTGAAAGAACAGTGCGATCGTCCGCAACGACGTAAAACTACGGAAATTGCACAACATCAACAGTGCGATCGTCCGCAAAGACGTAAAACTACGGCAAACGCAGGATATGACACCTTCTGCGAGCGTCCGCAAAGACGTGAAACTACGAAAACTCAAGAAGAACGCGGCCAGCAAAACGAAGACATAGAACATCAACAGAAGGTAGAAAGTAGAGAACCGGCAAACGAGGAGGAAGATGGATACATTTCCGAAGCAGCCTCATACAAAACGGGACCATTAGAACCGTCACGTACAAAGGTCCGGGTACAGAAATATTTTACCCCGCACGACCAAATACGTTCGGTCAGCCCGTTACCATATAGGCCAGGGCCAAGGATTCTTAAGCGACATCCTCCCAAAAAGCCACACGCACCTAAGAATGTGGAGAAAGTAGTATATGTGAGCACCCCGGAACATGGAGACGTTCGACCATATCGTGGAGACCGATGTGCGTTCATGCGGTCCATCGCGACACAACAGTCGGACATGCAACCCCATCTAACCGCACATGATGCTCACGCCACTACTAAGGAGAGATACATCATTCCGACCAAATACAGGAAGGCAACAAACGATGTTATCTCAGAATCCCCCCCAAATCGCCCCACAGCAAGAAAATACCCCCATACCGTACCCACATACCGTCGCCCCAACCCATAACCTCAAACAAAACAAAGAAAGCAAGAAAAGGGTTAACCCATTCACGATACCACCACCGGAGAGTAAAGAAATAGAAACAAGCCCAGTGGCGAGCCTGAACAATTCAGAAGAAGAGGAAATCATAGAGGCAATTGTCACCAAAGGCAGCAAGAAACTCCCAGGCTTGATGGACACCCTTATCACACCACCCCCCAATTTTATCCCGCCCATACGGCCCTACCCTTCACTCCCCACAACGCCACTTCCGGGTCTCGGAAGTATGCGCAATAGGTCCTTCACGGGCCCAGCTGGAACTGAAGATTCGGACCATGGCGAGGCAGCAGTAACAAACTGCTGGAATTGTAGCGAGGTCGGTCACCGCTACAACGCCTGCCCACACCCCAGATCAAGGAGATTTTGTTATAGGTGTGGCAGAGCCGGTATTGACGTTGGCACGTGCACGTCCTGCCGGCGGCAGCCGACCCCTGCCGTTCCGTCTTGGGAGGGGGAGGACGTTAGAGGGGTAGAGAAGACGACACGTCAGGTGTCAGAAGACTTGGTGGAGCCACTAGGGATGGCGAACGTGAATGAGGAGGTGACGGGAGCGCCAATGTCAATACCGCCAATGATGGAGCAAACCATTAGGCAAGCGGCAGCCGCCGCGGGAGCTCAGCAACCATTACTCATTATAATGCCGGGGGCGACTGTTTATTTAAACAAGTAGATCGCCGGTTGCTGAGTGCCCACGCTACCGTAGAAGGACATGATACAGGGCTGGAGGTGATAGAGGGGCACCGACATAAATAATGCCCAGCCCAAAGGCGTAAAAGTGCAGAAAGTAGCGATTATAAAATGGTGGATAAAATAGCGCGTGAACAGAAGCACTAGAAAGTATGAATGGCACGGGTACATAAATGGCGCGAAGAGATGAAACTAAATATAAATATAAATGGCGCGAAGAGGAGCACATAAGTATTAAAATGGCGCGTGAATAGGCGCACGCACATATTAAAATGGCGCACAAATAGGAGTACATATGTATAAATGACGTATAAATGGCGCAAAGAGAAGTACATATGTATAAATGATACACAAAATGGCGCAAATAGGAGCATGTGCGCATAAAATGGCCCAAACAGGAGTACATGCGTATAAAAGGGGCGCAAACAGGAGTAAGCTCAGATATAACTGGCGCAAACAGGAGCAAATATATATAGAGGGCGTAGACAGGAGCAAACCCCTATAATATGGCGCAGTCTATATAAGAAGCATATAAAATGGCGCAAACAAGAGCCAATCCACAAAGTGACGCCCCGTGAACCTTGGCAGAGCAACGATACATGATGTATTGCGAGAGTATATAGAAAGGCGCAAGCATAAAAACGTTGATATCTAGAATAATGCCCAACGCAGAAATGGAAGAAGTAGCACCCCTATCGTTTTTTCCCGTACGGCCATCCCCATGATTCCCCCACCACGTCCCAAGAGAGGAAACGGTACCCATATATCCCCATGGAAAATATATATGGAGTGAGCGCGAATCGTGTTAAGGGATGACCTGGAAAATTGAAAGAGAAAGGGATATTAGAGCCAACCCCTCAGCCGAGATACACTGATGGCACAGCGTCGGTGGGTGAGGACAAAGCAATAGCACCAGTTAGAAGAGCGCACAATGGCTCTCATAGTAACTAGGCTACTTGCTCGCCCCACCAACGCCGTACCAACCCCGATAATAGGAACGTCACTAACGACGACTATTTTTCCAGCGAACATGCGACAAGCAGAAGAAGAAGAAGAGAATCGCAAGAAAGAAAGCGAAATGATTGCAAGAAAAACACAGAAGCGAGCGTTAGAAACCTGATTAGGTAGCTAGGACAGGATTTATATTAATATTAGTTATAGTTTTTTTCGTCACCTAATAATAATCTACAGTTCTCTAGGATAAGTCCCGTTAGCAATAGGTTAGAATAAGGCTTAGTTTATAATTAGACGTAGGGAAGTAGTAATAGGAAAAACAAATAGAATTATATCGAGTCATAGCGAGCAACCGACGACCAAGCGCTGCACCAGCGGGTGCAATCACATTTTTCGTTTTCGTTATCATAAATTACTTTTTTTTTGTTTCTCGTTTATACCCATGCGAAGGGTAAACCAATGGTCGTCGTTTTTTTTCCTTTTTGCCCAAATCATGTATTGTCCCCCTACCGTGTTTTTGTCAAAGAATGTATGATCCCTCACCGTATGTAGTTAACCTCGGTGTTAGTCCCCACCATGTTCCCCGAAGTACATATACGACGTTCGCGTCTCGCGTACGGACACCCTGCACAACCTTTCGCGATCACGCGCCCCCCCTGCGGTTGGGAGGGGGAGTTTGTAACCGCCCGAACGGCGGCTGTAGGTGAGGGCGCTCGTGTGAAACCGCGAGTGTTCGGGCGTGTCCGCGAAACGATACGCGCGAGCCGCGAGGGCGCTGGAAGCGCTGTAGAAAGTAAGAAGTTCGGAACGAACTTCGCATTCGTGTCTTGACCTTCGTCAATTCGAGTTCTCGAGTTGGTTTTTTCGTTGTACACCTTTTTCCTTTTCGTCCCCGACGCACCTTTATTCTGTCCCGCGGTAAAATACCGTGGTTTTTGCCCGTTCGCGATCGTATCGTGAAGCGTAAAGTAGGGTCGCAGTTTTGCGCCTTTCGCGAGAACGTGTTGTAAGTTTGCCCTCGCGCAAACTCCGCGCGAGCGCATCGGTGTCGACGAGGAAAGGACACGCGGCGACATCCTCGTATCAGCCCCGGACTGTGAGCGTAAGCATTGAGGAAGCGTGTACGCGTTGCCATACGCGTGCCGTCGTGAGCCAGCGACGCCATCAGCGGCTACAAGCCGCAGCCACGCGCAACCGCGCAAGTCAGCAGCTAGGGAGCGAGAGAGAGAGCGCGCGCCCTGTCGCTTGGACAGCAGCGACCGCACCAGCGAGCGCCAGCGACCGCACCAGTGAGCGCCAGCGACAACACCAGTGAGCGTCAGCGACAGCACCGGCGAGCGCCAGCGACAGCATCATCGTCGATCGGCGGCAAGTAGCTTTTTGCTTTTGTC
>JACCIC010000121.1:1615000-1701124 GCA_018907035.1 Sycobia sp. Sy_11 | reverse complement strand
GGCGCATAACTTGATTTTCATTAGTTACTTTATCCCTACTCTCTTGTTCTGCATGTACATCTGCCGTGACTCGAATCTCATTGCAGATTGTATTCTCCCTCTCTTCTTCTCCAGTAGGTACACATACTTGAGCTCTTTTTCCATTGGACTCATCATATCCCCTCACATTATCCTTACCCTCCTCTTCGATTTGCTGACCTGTACTTCCCATTATTTCCCTCTCTACCTACTTGCAGCTTTCAACATTTGCTCTTCTAGGATTTTATAGTGACCCCAAGGTAATGTGTCTGTAGTATTAGGCAATAAGTATCTTTTATCATCAAATGGACTTAGGGCAATTTTTTCTGTTTTTCTGTATGCACTATGTGTAATTTTGAGCGAATGGTGCACTGCCTCTCGTTGTATATTACGAGGTCTTCCAGGCATCTTCTATAATCATCGAATGTAATTGATTTCTTCACTACACCCGATTTAATACCTTTAGCTTTTTTTTACTGTTCCTCCTCCATCAACTAAAATACTGTACATTTTACTTCGTAAACCAATAAATTCCATCATGATCTTTCCATTACATTCATCTTTCATTAGTCCAGGAATTTTTTTATTTTCGCGTGGAATTCCATACTGATTATTTTCATCATAATCAGAAGTATCAAATCTATGAATATCTTCTTTCATTATTTGATACATATCAATGTCCTCTACTTCATATATCAAGCTATCAGTGTCAGTATACAAGAGCTTACACTTTTCGCCCACTCGCTGTTTCATGTAAGAGTAGTGAAAATCGTAGACTAATGTTTTGATAAATCGAGGATACAAAGCCCAACGTATATAGGCTTTTTGATTGTTACACTTGTTTTTTTCAGCTGAATGGCAACTAAATTTTCATCAAAAATTGCACAGCTATGATAATTAGGTAGAGCTATGCGTGCTTCTGCTCCATATCGGCCAGTAAATTTATTTACTAACCGTACATCAACGCGAGATCGCTCTCGCTCAATACATTTTCCATAAACAGCATTAATTAACAGTTTATAAAGAGTTTTTCAAACTCATTCTTTGCATGCTTTCGCTTTTCAGTATTTAGTACAACATATGATTTTAACCAAGGTTTCTGTTCAAAGCTCAAAATTCTATGTACTTTTTTCAATCGAAGACCATTGTCGAGCGCTTGCTTAAGGGCGCGATAATGAATTATATACCTTGTTTTATCGTTCAAAGTAGTTAGAAGTTTCTTTTGTTTTGAGCCAGGTGGTGTACGATGCTCGGCACAGAAAGGTAAATCACGATGAATATCATGTATTTCCTCAGGATAGTCCAAATCTACTTCAGCAATATAACCTACGTCCGAATCTGATGGCGTATTGAAAAAGTCACGATTTGACTCATAATCAACCCATTTAAATTTTCCAACTGGTAAATGCTGCACCATCGCCCATCCATACAAATTATTTATATCATAATATAAAAGTGTCTTTGTCTTCTTTTTTTCATCATATGTCGGCCCCATGTATGGATTATTTGCCTTTGCATATCGATTGCAGCACTGACTTATTCCACCTCGAATGCCTGATTCAATAAATAATAACATGTCAATATCTGTTAGAAGCTCTAATTCTACCTTCGTCATTTTTAGAGCTGCTGCAAATGTTAATCCTGGAGTAGTGTAAAAATGTGCAGGACATAAGCCGTATGCTTTAATAGATGTGTCTCGAAAACTTTCAAAGACATCTGCTAAGAGTAGAACATCTGTTTTTAAATATAAGTCCGAATACTCTCCTAATGTTCTTATATTAAAACTTTCCCACACTTGAACAGCATGCTTATAGTCTTCCTCACTAATACCTGAATCTGTCAATTTATTATAAAATTCATTTTTCGACGGCAGTTTTGTAGTTATCAATTTATCAAGTCCATCTACAAAATCGTAAGGAAATATTCCTTTACGTCTAAGAAGATCAATATTTTCGTTTGAGTATCCATCTAATTGAAATTCCTGTATTGCTATTGGTACATTATCTAGATAAGACGCAAGTTTCTCTAAAGATGATGGCAAAATCGCCAAGAATCTAAGAATCTAAAACTCACATCACAGTCATCCATATACTTTGTGAAGGAAATATATTTTTCCTTGTTATGAGGTATTAAGTTAACTCGACCTTTCATCAGTGTAGAAGTTCCAATTTCTTTTAAAATAAAGTGTGTATCATAATTGAGATTGTGAAAAATTACTGGAATAAATTTCGAGTCTTTATAGTTCAAATTGCAGGAATTATGGGCAGCACCTCTGAATCTAATGAGAAAAAAATTAATTTAGCAAAATAATTTCTTTTTCTTTATTATATTAAATTATCTTTTAAATTATTATATTAAATTTACCTTCCTGTTAAATGACAGTGATCTCGCACTACCAGTTGCTCATCCAAAAATGGTTTTCGACATATATGGCAAACGGTCGACCATTTAAAAGTCAACTCTTCATCATCTGTGAGTTTCATTGGTTTTGGATTTTTATAGAGATGATCAATCTGCTCACCAATTGATTTTAATTCACGCACAAACCAACTTGCGGGTGTCTCATCGTCTGCACTTTTCTGTCTATATGCTTTGTAAACGGATAATTTGTCATCAAAGCTACATTTTACATAAAATCCTATACTGTATGCCTGGTGGAGTTGAAAAGCATTTTCATTTTCTGTAGGTTTTAATAAGCATTCAAAATCAGCATAAACTACAAAAGGCACTTTTTCCCCTTTATTATAATCTTCAAATTTTAAAATATTATTCGATGAGTTTGGTAAATTTATTCGACAATCGTTAATATTTTTACAAACATTTTCATGATTTTCTAGCCTTTCTTCACTATAAAAATGTTGTAAACATCTTTCACAATGGTATAATTTTTGGTGAGTCTTGCTGACTTGTGAACCTACAAGTCTGGATATACTTTTAATCGCAACGTAATGGAATTTAGGCACACTTCCATTATCATCAGAAATATTATTTTCTTCATACTCATCGATGTAGAAATCTTGAATGAGAAGAAGATTTGCATGTTTCTCCTTCTTGTTTAATGAAATATGACAAGGTGATACTTCATATTTCAATCCATACTTTCTAAGCATATAAACATTTACTGAAATATTATTCCATTTTTCAAATTTGGAAACATCTTTTAGTTTTACAGGAAATTCTATATCACCAAAGTTCAACTCGTTTGCATATTTATCATAATTATGAACTCTTTGAGGATTTTTTTCATTTGGATGTAATGCTGAAAGAATAGCGTATTTAAAGCATTGATTATCAGTGTTATGGACATTGATACATGCTCTTTTTGATGCTATGAACTTTGGCAGAGGAATAAATGATCTTCCCTTGTGAGGTGAAAATTTTTTCATATTTATGCACAAACTTATAATACTTTTTAATGTCCATCCAGAATCTTTTTCCTGAAATTCTTCTAGATGAGTAAGAAGAGGGTCCTTAATATGTTCCTCATACCATTTGCCTAAATCAGTAGACATGTATACCGTAGCACTCATACTTGTGAAATATTTAATATCTGTTGTTTCCTCTCCATTTTTCTGCATGGAAAATTCTGACATAAAATCAGAATTTACTTTTATTGCACCATATTCTTGTAAGCATGCTTGTACTTTATCCTCAAAGAGCTTCTGTGCATCGAGCAAAAAACTTAAAATGTCCACATGTTTTAAATTAACCACAACACCTGTCCTTATTCGATTTTTAAAAGCTGATTGAACATCTCGCCATTCAACTTTAGCTGACTCGATAGGGATTAGACTACCTCCGATTGGTGCTGCACTATCAAGATAGAACCGAAATCCTGCTTGTAAACATGACAAATGAATAAGAGATGTTAAACATTTTTGATTTTCTGCTCGAGAGAGACCTTGTTTTTTTCCAAATTCTCTCAGCTCTAACAAAGCCTGTTCAGTTATTGTTGAATAATTCTCGAGTTCGATTACGTTCAATTCACTGACACGTTCGTAAATATCACGAAGTTGTTTCACTTGAAATTCGACAGACGAAAGATAAGCCATTTTACTTTTATTTTAACGTGAATTAATAACATATATTTTAAAAAATATTTAAAATATATCAGACTTCACTTAATATTGCGTCTTTATTCACTGTTACAATACAACACACTTGTATAACTGGCAATAGAAAAAATAAGAAAGATGAAACTGAACTTATTTAACTGTGGTGTAAAAACTGTGTTCCTCCAAGAAACTGTCTCGCTTTTAAAGGAAAATGAAAAATAAGGAGAAGGGGAAACAGAAGTGGAAGCACAATGTCAAGCCTACGATAGAAAACATTCAATAGCGTGTTAGAATGAGAAGAATATATGTAGACTAAAACCAATCAAAATATCATCCTTTCTCCTTGAACGTCCAATCATAAACGTGATTTCCTACGAGGGGGGGCGTGTAGAGTTTAGGAACATCTAAATATCTACCGTTACTTGCTTTCTCAACGTACAAATGCTTTTCTTCTCCCACGCCCAATCGTAAGTGACTTTCTCTAAGAATAGAGGGGATGAATTGACTTGTCACCAACCAAAAAAAATTCAATCTTCATCATCCAATCGAATCTATTTTATTTTTCTCAGCCAATTGTAGGACAGTTCTCATTTCACGAGGAGGGGGAGAACTATTATAAAAATGAATGCATAAGCATATAACTTGCATTCATAATCAATACTTCTAACTATCGGTAAATAGAAATAAACTGAGAATGGCTAGAGTGAGGGAATACGAAGTGATGTTTAGAAAAAATATTCTGAAGTGTCCAGAAGATAAAGTATTCTTCTGCGACATGCAGGGTTTTCAGACAAGAGGCCCGCAAACTTTCATTTTAAAGGAATTTAGTTTATTAGGTATGGAAAGAGGTGCACTACCTACAGTGTATATCTTTAAGCCACCATTTCCATGGAGTGACTTGACATGGAATGAAAAAAAAAACAGTTCACTGGTTGCAGCGTGATTACCATGGGCTTGAATGGGATACTGGTGACATTCCATACCATAGGCTTCAAAGAACATTGGAGATATGCTGTACTGGAGTAAAAAAATTATATGTCAAGGGACGAGAGAAGAAGGAATGGTTGACAACCATTCTCCCAAATATGTAAGTAATTTGCATACTTATAATCATCTTTATATTTATTTCATGTATATATTTCAGAAAGTAATAAAAAATAAACTTTATGGAAAAGTATATTTTCATACAATGTTCATACATTGTTCATACTTTTTCATACTTTTTTCATACTTTTTCATACTTTTTTCATACTTTTTCATACTTTTTTATACTTTCTTATACTTTTTTTCTAATTCCAGAATTATATCTGATATGGAGGAGGAGCTACATTGTCCATCATTGCAAACATTGCAGAGTGAAGGTCAAAATGTGATTTGCCACAACCATCCATTATGCAGCCGAAGTATACCAATGTGTGCGATACGAAATGTCACTATAATGCGTACATGGTTGCAAAATTATTTGAGTGGAAAGTATGGACGAGATGAAATTGACTAAAAATAGCATTATTGTAAAATGAAATTTGTAAAAAAATTATATTAATAAATACTATATATCTTGAAAAAAATCAGATTTGTAATTTTTATTTCAATTATTAATATTATTGTATAATATAAATTTTTATATTATATTATTCCTATAATTTTTTTTTTTTTTTTTTTTTTTTTTTTTTTAGTTTTTAAATAATTTAAAAAAAAATATATTGAAGTAATTTAATAAAATAAAAATAAATAGTAAATCAATGAAAACAATTTTAAAAATGAATGAAAAAAAATTTGATACTATCAATTTTTTAAAATAAAAATAAATAAGTCAAAAAATAATGAAGTAATTTAATAAAATAAAATAACTAAATAGTAAATAAATGAAAAAATAATTTTTTAAATGAATGAAAAAATTTGATACTATCAATTTTTTAAAAATAAAAAAAAAAAATAAGTCAAAGAATAATGAAGTAATTTAATAAAATAAAAATAACTGAATAGTAAATAAATGAAAAAATAATTTTTTAAATGAATGAAAAAAATGTTTTAGATACTATTCTTGAATACAAAAACTGTTTCAATTTATTTTAATTAATGATTTTATTATTTTATTAATTATGATGAAATTATTTTTTTGTTGACAAGAGATAATGTAAATGTACTATTATATAATTATTATTGTTAATTAATTAAATTATTAATATACGTTCTTTATTCTATGAGGAAAGGTAGGATAAAAGGTAAAACATCATAATTTTGTTTTTTTTCCATTTCTTTATTTATTTTTATTTATTTTTTTTACAATACACTTTCTGTAATTTTTCATTCAATTTATTCATATATTGAATATATATTGAATATATATATATATATATATATATATATATATTGAATAATTTATATTCATATATTTTTATATATTACTATTATTATATATTATAAATGTACTATTATATAATTATTATTGTTAATTAATTAAATTATTATTAATGTACGTTCTTTATTCTATGAGGAAAGGTAGGATAAAAGGTAAAACATCATAATTTTGTTTTTTCACATTTCTTTATTTATTTTTTTTACAATACACTTTCTTTAATATTTTCATACATTTTTATTCATATATTGAATATATATATTGAATAATATATATTCATATCTTTTCATACATTACTATTATTATATATTATAAATCTACTATTATATAATTATTACTGTTAATTAATTTAATTATTATTAATGTACGTTCTTTATTCAATGAGGAAAGGTAGGATAAAAGGTAAAACGTCATAATTTTGTTTTTTCCATTTCTTTAGTTATTTTTATTTATTTTCTTTTACAATACACTTTCTTTAATATTTTCATACATTTTTTATTTTTATCTATACATATTACATATACATATTACATATAAATATACTTATTATTCAATATTATTCAATTTAATTGCATTTTTTTTTCTAATCTTACGTCTTGCACTATCCTTGGCTGCGCTGGGGGAAGTTCGGCGTTGATTTCCTCAACGCTCGAGCAGCTTGAATATCGCATACTTGCGATGGATGGGCTGCGGCTGTGATGCTGCGCCATCCTCGGCGTTCTAGGACGGCTTCGTGTTCTTCCCTTCCTCACCGAACGGCTCCTTGACCGTTTGCGATGCCCATCGCTTGCATTCTTCGTCCCTATAACAGATAAACAAAAAATCATACATATTAATATTAATTAAATATAAAATTAAATATATTTTAAAATTATATATATATAAATAAATATATTATTTAATATTTATATTTAAAATAGAAGAATATTATAACAAATTATTATTTTCCTTACCTCCATCTAGCTTTTCGAATAATTCCGCGAATTTGACCGCTTGACGGATGGCTTCGGTCATCTCCTGCGCTCTTCGATAGAGCGCTTTCCAGTCGGTTGCGGTGCCTGGGAATCGGCTCCTTGCCTCTTCTTCAAGGCAGGGCGTTACAGCCCTTGTCAGTGACGCTGCAACAATTGAAATGGGCGTCGTCGGCCGCGCATCCTCCTCCTCATGTTCTTCCTCCCCAAACAGGTCGATTGATTTCAAGTACTTCCCCCTGCTTCGGGGAGCCTTTTCCACAGCAGGCAGCCGCTTCCCGGTGCTGATGCTGTTGCTGTTGTTGTTGCCGTTGCCGTTGCTTCTGCTGCTGCCTGCCGTGCTCACAGCTACCTTCATTTTTCTAATTTTTAATATTATTAATCTTTGAAATTTGAAGGCAGATTGTGATGGAAAAACTGACTGCGATTCCGCTTTTATACAGTTTTCCAGTGCTGACCTTTTATGAGAAAACGTTTCTATTGGTTAAAAAAAAAGAAAAGAAGAACCGCCTTCGTTTACTAACTTATGGGAAGGATGGTTCACCCCTTCTACTTTGATGCAAGAAAATTTTTCTCATTGGTGCTGGAGCACAAGTTTTCTCCTCCCTCCTTGATAATCCATCCCCCTCCCACCACTTACTTGTATGGTAATCGGTTAGATTTTTCTGATCGACCAAATGAAAATTGTAACCTCCTGCCTCTCAGCCACGGCAAAGCGTATATTATTCCTCATTGGTGGAGAAAGACAAATTTTCTCCTCCCTCTGAGACTCGGTGAAGCATACGTTACTCGTCATTGGTGGAAATTGTATCACTCCAAACGCAATAATGAGCTAAGCGTGCGCCTAGCAAAGACAAAATTTTTCCCCACAATCGCTCGCTATAATCTTTCTAATGACCTGTCTATCTCGTATGATCTATGATTTTAGGCGGTTTCACGTTCTTCTTTATTCGAGCGAGAAAGCGTAGCACTAATAAAGAAAAAATACCTCGCTTCCAGCATTTAATATGATCTCACCTGTTCCTTATAACAATACTCATCTATAACCATTAACGATAAGCGGATTAAACTATATGATCAGTCACCCTCGGTCAGTATATCGAGAGGCGCACGTGTTCGCCTCTCCTCCGACCTACTTTTCCATGTTCCTGCCAAGAAATAAACCATTTGAAAATAGAACGCCTATATGCTGGTTTCCCACAGTCACTCCTTTGGATTTCCAATCGCATTGATGTTGTATTCTACCGAAATCGTAAAGATTTAAAGCGAGGGAGTGACAAAGAAAAATAGAAACATGATCTTGCTTACAGTATATCGTATTGTCTCCCGTGTTAGCTATAACAATAGACATTTATAACCATCAACGGAAAGCGCATTACCCTAATTGATGAGTTAACCTCAGTCAGTTGGTCAAGAGGTGCACGTGCTCGCCTCTCGTCAGACCCGCTTTCACATGCTCCTTCCAAACAGTGTACCTTTTCGAAAATAGAACTATACGTTGATTTCCCGCAGTCACTCCCTTCTTTTCAATCGCAAGGATATTATACTCGGTCGAAATCAACAAGATACAAATCTAGAGAGTTACAAAGAAAAAGAAAATCATCTTGGTTATAGTTATCCTAATTGATGAGTTCACCTCGGTCTTGCACGTGCATCTGCGGCAAGCGCATTAGAACAGGTAAGCGGATTATACTAATGAGGGTGCAGGGGGGAGGGGGGGGGGCGTGAGCCCGGCAAAGAAAAATAAGTCGCTTTCAGTATTGGTGTACCTGTTTTCTATAACGATAGACATTCATAACCACCAACGCAAAGTGCATTATGACTTTAAGCAGATTATACTGATTGACAACGGTCTACCTCACTTGCACCAGTGTCTGCCTCTATTCCGACCCTTTCCCATGCTTTTCCGAGAAGTGGGCCTCTTTCAAAATAGATACTTGTACTCTGGTTTTCCATACTCACTCCCTTTTACAAACGCATAGATATTATCCTCGATCGAAACTAAGAGGATGCAAGGTGTGGGAGCGGCAAAGAAAAATAACTCGCTTTCAGTATACAGTATATGGGCAAGCATTTTCTGTAATAATAGATAGCCATCAACGGTGTTCGCTTTTCTCACACGCATATTAAATTTTCATCGTGAAGAAATAGCACTCGGCTCAAATGTAATGAATGGAAATGATGAAACGAGTCGTTCCCCATCTCTCTCTCTCATTATCTAATATAGCGAGAGCGGCATCGTTTTTGGGAGGTGACCTCATTCTCTATACATTACAATATGCAGGGGGGCTCAGCACAGTTTTCAAGGGGGGGAGGTGTGCTTGAATGCCCACAGGGCCAAAGCACAGATTTCAGGGGGGGAGAGTGTGCCAGAATGCCCATGTGCTAGAATGCCCATAGCCTATCTACTAGCGGGCCCGAAATTATAGTCGGGGCGCGACGCCGCCGAAATTTTCTCCGCTGAGAAAATATATGGTGGTGGGAGAGATGAAGGGACGATCTTTTATTATAGAAATATTATACTTCCCTTCATCTCGTACAATTATTATGATTATTACTTTCTCTTTTGCTGGACAAAGACTTTTCATATAACTACATGGAGCAAACCTAGGCGTCGTCCTGAATTATAAACTAACTTATTTAATATTTGACAGAAAATATAATTATTAAATAATAATAATTGATTAACTATAACAGGCTAATATAAAATAACATACTCTTATAAACTATTGCGTTTTATGATGGCGAATACGAGTCAAAAATATGAATATTAATACTAAAAATAATAATTGTAATAATAATGATACTACTAATAGTAATGGTAAAAATCTTAATAATAACGATCCTGGTAATAATATCAAAAGAATAATATACAAGTAAGATAAACATGATTGATAATAATTAACGTAATAACAATAATAATAATTAAAATAATAAGGTAAACACTGATAATAATAGTCAACCTTACTATAATAACTAACTTTGTTAACAATAATAATAATAATTAAAGCTATAATAATAATTGTGGTTCGCAAAATATGATTAACTGTATAACTTACGGCGGGCCCGCAGCCAGGCAGCCTCGATTGGGCCGCATCTGGTTTTTATTGCGGGGGGGGGGAGGCGTGCGCAGTTCGTCACTCGACGCTGTCTACACTTCTCCAGTTTCCAGGCACACAACGATTTTAGAATATTCTTCTTCCTTCTTGTACGTATCTTATACGTAGATATATATATATATATATTTGCAGACAGAGCAATCGCGACGTTGCCAAACGCTCGCCCCTTTTCTTCTTTCTTTCTCTCAATTTCTATTTTACTCTCCTCCTCGCTCACAATCCGCGTACATTCCCGGGCGCGAGAAACTACAAGGGAACGACCACTTGTGTAAATATTTATACGCACATCCATATATACGTAGACACGTAAATGCGTATACATGTATATACATCTATATATACGTGTATATATATATATATATGTATATGTATATATATATATATATATATATATATATATATATATATATCGGATATATATATATATATATATCCGACATCGTTGCTGGACGCAACACCCGCAACTTTAAATGGTTGGTTGGGGCTTGAAAAGGTCCAAACAACCATCACGCTGAGTTGTTGTAACCATTGGTATAGTGTTCGACTCTCTTCTTGGTAGTTTGGTTTGTTACTCGTTCGAGGGTGACAAGCATGAGTAATTTGCACGTACTGGCTAACCGAATTCTGGTTCTTCTTTCTTCTAGTTATAGGCGCTATTAATTCTACTTACAATGTTAAGGTTACAAATATCGATCGCGAATGTGTTTACGGTGTATCTCCAAATAGATATATTTAATTAATTTCACGTTAGCATGCAACTGAGTACAAGAATCTTAAACTATCTTAATACGCCTTACATTCATTATTGCAGTACTATGTTTTGACGCTCTAGGTTCGTAAAAAAAGGTTTTTTTTATTTTTATATATTTTTACGATTTTTTTTCGTATTTTTTTTTATTTTGAATATATGCATTTATTCGCACATAGATACGTACTTCGTACGTCCATATATTCTTTAATTGAGACTGCCAGTTATGCTTATGTTTACGGATTATTATTAGTCTTAGTTTCAACGTTTCTTGCGTCGTTATTAATATACGATATTTGCAATCTATTCGCGTGAACAATTTTTCCGCCCTTTTTATATTGTATTTTTATATTGTTTTTCCCGATGATCTCTAATATACGGAACGGACCGGAATATTGATTTGATAATTTCGCAGGTTTCGGACCGCTTAGTAAAAACACATAGTCACCTACTCTAAATTTTACCTCTTTAACGTGACGGTCATACCGTTCTTTCGATTTTTCTTTCGATTTGATAATGTTATCGTAAACTAATTTTTTTATCCCTGTTAGTCTAACGACTAATTCCTTGACATAACCTTGATAGGTTGGAATCAAATCGGCTTCGCGAAGTGGGTCGTTTGAGGGAAGTCTAGCTAATTTACCAAAAACTATTTCAAATGGCGTATGCTTGGTACTTTCCTGTACACACGTAATTGAGCATCGCTATTTCTACCCATTCATCCCATGCGGAATCTTTTTCCGTATGTTGTTTGAGAAATTCTTCTAACGCGTGATGAGACCGTTCTAGGGACCCATTAGACTGAGGGTGGAATGCAGTTGTTCTGACTTTCTTTATTCTAAATCTCTTTGCTACTCTCTGCATTAAACTACTCAAAAATTTCTACCATCGGTAAGTATCACTTTCGGAGCACCAAAGATACAGATGCATTTCTTTATGAATGCATCGGAAATTGTGGATGCCAAAGCGTTCGGCAGCGGGACAGCTATACCATATTTTGATAACTGATCTTGCATTGTTAGGATATACTCATTTCCGAGTCTCATTCTCGATAATGGGCCCAGTATATCGAGCGCTATTTTCTCGAATGTAGTATCCGGTGTGTCCGTAATAACCATGGGTTGTCTTGTCTTTACCCATACGAGTTTCTTTAGTTGACAATCTATACATTGCTGAATGCGTCTTTGCACATCTGCCTTTAAGTTATCCCAGTAGTACTCTTGCCTGATACGATTATACGTTTTAGAAACACCTCGGTGGCCGCCAATCGGCGAGTTATGGTATTCATAGAAAATTTCATCTCGACGATCAGGCGGGACAAATTTTAACGTGCCTTTACAAATTATTATTTTTATATTGGTGTCCTTAAATTGATTTTGAAAAATACTCATGACTTCGCACCATTCTAATCCTTGAATGTCTGGCGAGTGAGCAATACTGAATTCGTCAATATTTTGAAGTAAGCTAAATGTTTTTAACTCTTTACATGCATTCTGCATGTTCTCTTTTATTTTTGACAATGATTCGGGTTGGTGACCCTTACTACTCATAGCAATTAGGAACTTACGATTGCTTCGTCTGTATGGGCTTACCTTAGCTTCTCGTCGCACCTAGGTCGCAAGGTTCGCCTTTGCTATTGATAAAATATAGGATATGATCATTGTGAAATTGAATCGCTTCCTTGGTTTCCACAATTTTATTTTTGCTCTCTCTTAAACTCTTTCCTTCAACGTCAGCTTTGCTATTTTTAGCATTGTCGCTTTTACTTTCGTTGCCACAATCAGAACAATTACTTTGCTCCATTACCGAACTTTCGCTACTAGAGGTATCTATGTCGCTACTGCTTTGATCCATATTACTTTCGGATGGTAAAGTAGGTTTTCCCTTAGGTTTTCTACCTATCATTTTCGATTTACGCTGCGGGAAGTATGATGACTCATTGTCTGATTCGCTTGTAGACTCTCTACCTTTCTGTAAAATATCAGTTACTTTGCTCTTTCGGACGAATGTTGGCTTATTAATTTTCGATTTATACAACTTAGTAAGTTTTTTATTCTTCTGCTTTTTCGTTAATTTGCGCGATTTATTCTGGATAACATTGATCGGCTTTCCATCATCTCGAGCTTCTTTAATCGATCGGCCTTGGCGTTTACGAAGCGTTCGAACGTTATTAGTTCCTATCTGATGCGGATCCGAAGTTTCGCTTTCCCCCTGTTTAAAAATGGAAGTGTCAACCGCAGCAGTCGCTCTATTAGTCCCTTGCGTTTCCGGACTGTATTTCTGGGTTTGGTTCGTAGTTTTACGTCGTTGTGGACGGACTTCGATTACTTCTTCTGTACTTTTCTTCATCTTAGCGTTATTATTTATGTTTTTATTCTGGATTTTCGATCCTCTTCACTTCCTTCTGTTTTTTCTTAAAATTTTCTCTTTCAAATCAGCGGTATCTGCTCCCAACTTAGAAAAATTAGCATGGCTTGCTTTCTCCTTATCAAACTTTGAAAAATCTTGGACTTCCTTCGAAAACTTAGAAATATGTGACTTATAAATATAGCCATTCTCCTCTCGAGATTCTTTAGGGGACCTATGACATTCAGTTAAGGGGGAACTTGGAATTTCAGAATTTGTAACTGGTCTATCCAGATTAAGAAGCCTTTTCTTTTGCGCACGAGTGACTGCGTTTACGTTTTCGACAGGGTTACGAGACAATGCATCGGCGTGCACATTTGTCTTCCCCGGATTGTAAACAACTTCACAGTCCTACTCTGATAGCTTGAACCTCCACTTTATTACTCATGTATTCAAATCTGCTGTTTTGAACCACACGAGCGGCTGGTGGTCAGTCACAAGGGTGAACGTACGTCCAAATACGTACGGCCTAAAAGTCTGCATCGAATGAAGCATAGCTAGTGCTTCCTTCTCATACACCTCGTAGCGTAATTCGGGTCCGCGTAAAACGCGTGACGTATAGGCGATCGGTTGATCTCTACCGAGTTTTCCTTGTGATAGGATGCCACCAATAGCATAACCCGACGCGTCCGTCGTGATTATAAATGGCTGATCCATATCGGGAAATCGCAGCACAGGCCCTGTGCATAAAGCCTTTTTTAGGTGTAGGAACGCATTTTCTGCGTTCTTTCCCCAGCAAATGGTTCGTGGCTTTGCAAGAGTTTCGTAAGCGGTTTAGAAATTTTTGCGAAATCCTTTAGAAACCTACGATAGTAACCAGCTAAGCCTAAAAATTGTCGAATGTTCTTTATGTGTTTAGGACGCGGTAATCGTCCTACCGCTTCTAGATTCTTTGGATCGGGCGCCAGCCCATTCTCACTAAAAACGTGTCCTAAGTATGCTACTTTTCGTTGTAGAATTTTGCATTTTCCCGGTTCGAGCTTCCAGTTTGCTTTGCGTAATCTTTCCATGACTTCATTGAACAACATTTCGTGTTCTTTTAAAGACTTGGCATAGATTACTATGTCGTCCATATAGACGAACACGCCCTTGCCAATAAGGACCTCGAGCATAAAGTTCATCGCGCGCTGATATTCCACGCCTGCATTTTTCAAACCAAAGGGCATTCGCACGAACTCAAAATGCCCGTCCAGAGTAGAAAACGCAGTTTTATGCATGTCCTCGGGACTCATCGGTATTTGATGGAATCCAGAGACACAATCCATGACGGTGTAGTATTTAGCAGCACCAACAGTATCGAGTATTTCGACAATATTGGGAAGCGGGTAAGCCATTGCTACCGTTTTCTCGTTAAGAGGACGGAAATCTACTACAACACGCCAGCGTGGTTTATTATCAGTCGACTGTTTTTTCGGTACGACCCAAAGTGCTGATGAATAGCTACTTCTAGAGTGCCTGATTACGCCTTTCTGCAGTTCATTTTCACTTCATCTTTCAGAGCATGCGGCAATCTGTATTGACTCGTACTCACTGGAGCATCGTCGGTTGTGGGGATCTTATGAGCCACTACGTTAGTTGTAGTAAGCTCGTCACCTTCGAGATAAAACCGATCCGAGTTATTTCTCAACAATTTCGCCGCTTGTTGGTATTCTTTTTCCTCTAACTTATCAATTTGCGTGAGATTTATTAAATTATTTAGGCGGTCAGAGTATTTGGATAGGTCCTCGCATAGTTCGGACGCTAAACAAAGATTATTGTAGTCTCCGTTACTCCAGTCAAACTCTTGAAAATTAGTATTATCGAACCGCATTAGAGATTTCAGATTTTCAAATTCCGTATCACATGGTGCTCCTGATTTAGGTTCTCTGTTATAATATGTTAATACATCTTCGTCGCACAGGAAATCTAATTTGGTTTTTTTATTTTTAATCATAAGTATCATTTCTCCGAAATCAATAACAGCTTTAGCTTTGCGTAAAAAGTCGGTTGCTAAAATCGCATCATATGGTATAGCGCTGTTATTCGGTAATACAGTTACGTTTGATTCTATACCTAATATATTAAGCGGGGTGACACCGAGCGTAGGCATCAATAACCCGTCAATTCCCTTTAGATAGGTCTCGTTGGTTGTGTCAATGTTATTTATCGACGGTAGTACTTTCGCCTTAATGATGCTCGCTTCGCATCCGGTGTCGATCAAAATTAATACTCCGTTCCAGTTTAAAAATAAGAACTTATTGTGGTTTCCGGAAAAATTAGTATTGAGTATTTTCGAGTTGTTTCGCCCCGGATCGTTCTCAAAGCCTAACGTAAGTTCGTGATCTCTGATCTTTAACACATTTTTTTTTAAATCTGCTATTGCATCAAGTTGGACGAGGAAGTTCATCCCCAGTATGCCATCATACGGAAGTTTAAAATTTTTCTCTATGACGGGGAAGTTTAACGACTTACCGAAACCTTTAATTACAGCGGTACCTAGAGATTTGATCACATTATCTGTTATTCCTTTTAATCTCGTAACCGCAGTCGTGTCAATAGCTATTCCGTCTGGCAGTTTTCCTTGCTTAATAATGTTCCCATGTGAACCTGAGTCGATTAAAAATGCGATCTTCTCAATTCCGAATTTTAAGATAACATGGGGTAGCACTTTTGCCCTTACAGTGTTTGCACCTCGGATGCTTTCTCTTCCATCCTTGCAACATTGGTAGAGCGCATGGTGTCGAGCGATGCCATTGGCTGCGCTCTGGGCATGGAGGCACCGTTCAAGTTTCCCGTTCGCATTTTCTCATTATACATACGTTTCCTGCATTCGTTTATATGGTGCCCTCTATTTTTGCAGTAGGCGCAGCTCTGCGAGGAGGGGCAGGACGAGGTTAGGTGTCCAGGTCGATTGCATTTTCTGCAAATCGCCCGATAAGGGGTATTACTTTGCTGATGAGCTCCTGTTGTTGCATTCAATGGACATGATCCCGCTCTATGTTCGGGCTCGTTACACCGAAAACATCTCTCAGGAGGCCTACAGTTTTTGGCTGTATGGCCTCTTAAATTGCATATTTGGCATGTGACGCGGTTGGGGCAGGCGATAGCTACGTGTCCCGCTGCATCACACAGCTGGCATATAGTCGTGAGCTACTTATTTGCTCTGTGTGTCGGACAATTACGAGCTTGATGCCCGAATCGTCCGCAACGCTCGCATGTTACCTTTCGTTGCTCAGTAGGAGGTTGGTCTAATTGGCAGACATATGCCCTTTTTTTATCTTCTTTACCTCGAACTGTAAGCTTACGGCTGAGATCTCTTAGCAAGTTACGCTCGTCGAGATCTCTTTCTTCTTGTATGGCTTTATTTATAATAGCGTTTAGATCGGTGGCCACTGCACCGATACTCCTATCTATTTCTTTCTTTAATCCTTTACGAAAGCAAGTGATTAACGCAGCTTCAGCTTCCCGTCGCATCGCTTCCGTTACGGCGCTTACATGGGCTCTTTCTCTCTCCAGGACTCGACGGCCTAAATCTTTGACGCGGTTTGCAAAAGATATTACATTTTCATTATCTCGTTGGAATTCCGTTCCCAATTCGCCGATTAATTGCTGAACGGTTCGAGGAGGCGCGTATATGGTCTCCAGATAATCTTTTAAAGTTGCGACAGTGTTGAGTGTCTGTCCGCGAATCGCTTGCCTTGCCTCCCCTGTCACGCGTGCCCGTAACAACGTTACAAAACTTGGTTCATTGGTCGCGTCTATGATTTCTAATTCTTCATCGCAGCCCTCGAAGAACTCGCTCAGGGTGATGTTACGCCCGTCGAATACAGGCACCACGTTAAGCACGTCCTTCAGTGGCACTGATTGCGTAGGCATTGTTACATGGGCTCGGTTATTGTCTGATATATATGTATATCGTGGTTTTTAGATTCCTCCTTTTGTTTATTATCATCCAATTTTTCCGATTGCGCGATTGGTTCTACGACAGAGTCTTCCAAAAGATCAATCGTTCCTTGTAACGCTCGCGGTTGAGGCTTTATTTCTCCATCCCTCGGGATCTCCTTAGTTGGAGAAAAAGGGTCGACGTTGTCGATATAGTCTAGGCAGAATTTATTCTTATCTGCCCGACTTCTAGTGACACGCTGTTCAGACATGCGTCCTTATTATATAGCTGCTGTCAAATTTTCGCGTTAAAATCGGTATTAAAGTCAGTAGTATGTATTATATCGCAAAAAGAACAACTGAAGTTAGTAACTTATTAATTAAAAAACATTATAATGTTATAAGATTAATGCAAGGCTAGTCAACGAGGTAAGGTTCTGACGACCGTACCTCTTAATTTACCTTATTATTAATATATTAATATTATGAAAAATGAACTGGCAATGATTCCTCCTTTCTTAGTCGTCCAGGTTTAGCTGCCTAACGGCTTCTTCCAGGAACTCTATATCTGACTCGCTTACGAACCGTTTATTGTTCAGTTCCCTGAAAGCGCGTGCAGTAATTTGGCAGGTTTTTTCCAACCAAGCTTTCAATTCCTCATTCTCTTTTTCCAACCACTCTACTCGCTCTTCTGCACTGGTTATTTTTCGCAACAAGAAATTAGTATTCCTATGTGTCTCCGCACAGGCCTCTTGTAACTCTTCGATATACGTACGGTTATTTTGCGACAGCGTTCCTACCGTACAAAGCGCCCTGTGGTGGGAACTCACTCGCTCTTCTATCGTTTTTAACCTTTCCTCGCTCGGCGCGGGGGGGTCTCTATTTAGACCCACTATTTAAATTACGAGAGAGCGACGGTGTATGTATAGGCAGAGAGAAAGGATATAAAAATAAAAACAAAATATTTATAAAGGTTGAATTTAAAAAAAAAATAAACAAAACTATTAAAGATTAAAATAAAAATTAGTTGAAAAATTCAAAGAGAATAAGAAAGATTAATGATTCAAGTAAAAAAAAATTAATAAAAAAAAATATCTAGTTTAAAAATATTTGAAAAAAAAGAATTAAAGGTTAGAATAAAAATTGAAATTAATAATGGTTAAAAATTAGTAAAGAATAAAATTAAAAATCAAAACATAAATTCGAAATTAATAGAGAATTAAGGTCAAAAATTAAGGATGAAAAATATATTAAGAACAATCAAAACTCGATTAAAAATTAACTATTAAAACAACAATAAGGTAAAAAAACGAAAGGATTAAGTATTAATAATAAGAACGGTAAATAAAAATTTAATTAAGAGTTAATTGAATCTTAGAATAAGAAAAACTTAAAATCTGGTCTAAAATTATATTTAAAAGAGTAAAAAAAAAATCTAAAAATATCTAGCTAAAAAAAATATTGAAAAAGAAAGGAGAATAATGAGAATTAAAGGTTAGAATAAAAATAAAAGTTGAAAAATAAAAGTTAAAATTACTAAACATTAAAAATTAATAATAATAATGCCAAATTAATATTCAAATTCAGCTAAGAATTAATAAAAAATTATATTTAAAAGAGATAAAAAAAGGTAAAAAAAATACTGTTAATAAATAAGTTAAAAGTAAAAAAAATATCCAGTTTTTAACAAATATATTAAAAAAGGAAGAAAATAAAGAGAATTAACAATAAAAGAGAAAAAATTAAAATTAATAAAGATTCAAAATTCGAAAAGGACAAAAGGAATAAACTTAAAAATCAAAACAAAGAATAAAGAATTAAAGTTAAAATTAATGATAATAATTGATTAAAAACAAACAAAAATCGAATAAAAAGCAATAATAAAATTAACATTTAGTTAAAAGAGAAGTGGGAAGTGGAAGTGGGAAAGGGAAATATGGTATAATACACAATAACGACGTATTTCTAGTAAGTTCGCTTTATTAAAAAAAATTATATAGCGCCTATATATATAGATATATATATACGCTTGTTTAAATTAAATTAATCCTCGTCGCTCTCGCTGTTCGAATTCAAAAACAACTTCCTCTTCCACCCTGCGAGTCTCGCACGGCTGGGTGGATCTCTCGATTCTTGGACGGGGCTTGGGGCCGATATATCTTGATCGGTCGTCTGATCCCCCTTTTCCCGGCTCCGTCGCACCTCCGCGGCGCAAAGTTCTTCTTCCGTCGGTCCGCGAGGGGTCAACGGGCAGCCAGACGGCTTTAGCCGCAGGTCCCGGATTGGCGACAACCACTGCGACGTAGTTGCCTCGGCCGGGCTTGTCGGTGCCGCTGGCAGCGGTACGGTTTGTCGCGCTGCGGCGGGCGGCGGCGCTGCGGTGTGCTGCGGCAGTCGTCCGTTGGCGGCTGGCGTCGGTGCGTCGAGCGAGAGAGATGCCGCAGCGGCGGGCGGCGGCGCAGTCAGGTGCGCTGCGGTGCGCTGCGGTAGTCGGCCGGCGGCGGCTGGCGTCGGTGCGTCGAGAAAACAAGGTGTTGAAGCGGCGGGCGGCAGCGCAGTCAGGTGCGCTACGGTGCGCTGCGGTGCGACGGGCAGCGCTGATGGTAAGTCGGCGGTGAGCTTCGTTAAGGTGAGCTCTGTGGATCCTTCCATCGTCCGTCGGGTGGCTGGAGACGGCTCGCGTTGTCGCGGCCGCGGTGGTTCGACGACGGCGCCGGTTGTCGCACCAGTTGCGGGGCGGATTAACTCCGCTAGCGAAGGCAAGCTCGTCAACGGGGGGTATATCAGCGTCAGCGGCCGGTTAACGACCGGTTGAGGCGGTCCCGAGGTTCCGAACACGCCACGCCACGGCGGATTTCCCTGGATGCTTGGAGCGCCCTGATCACGCCGGTAAGTACCTCCTTTTTTATTTCCGAACGCCGGGGTGGCAGAAAAACGTCTTCCCGTTTTATTGGCCGACGCGCCGCGAGTTCCCGCAGATTTCGGTCGTGGATGGGCCGATATATTCACCAAATAGTGTCTTCTACTTCCCGATCGGGAACGCGGTTTAGCCCTTTTCTTTTCCGGTTTTCTTGCTCCGCTTCTAATATTAGACCTCGAATTAATAAACGGGATTTCCCGTTGCCGCCTCTTGTGCTCCCGATTTCTCCTTTGCTTGTAGGCTTTACCGGCCACTAAAAAAATTAGAAACAAAAAAAAATGTTTAAAAATATCGCTTCGCCCTACGCTTCCCTACGCAAACTGGCCTAATACTAATTAACAAACGCGAAAAAGGAAAGAATAAAAAAGTGTCCGCGGTCTATAAATGCATTCCGGACGAGCCCCCAATTTTTTTTGTGACGTCCAACCGAAGTTGGTGGTAACACATGATTTTAGATATATAAGTCTCTGCGCATCGGTAAACCGCATATCGTTGTGTACCGAAGCTTTGAATGCATCAGCAAAACCTGGTCATTCTTCGTATGAACCACTAAATTTAGGTAAATTTAATTTTGGCACATTTACATAGAATTGATTATTGGCGCTGTTAACAATTATATTTGAACTACCTTGTATATTATTGGCAGACTCTATGATACGCGGTGAATTTGTTAGAAGTGGCAGATTTCATAATTGCTGAATTTTACTTTTGTACAAAAAAACGTCATTTTCAAATGAATTTCTTTCGACAATTTCCGTGTCTATGTCTTCGGTCACGATTTCAAACTATTTTTGAATTTCTTCGAACTCGTTTCCAGCGCGGTCTAATTTAGACAGTCGTTCCGGTAATTGTCCCGCATTTCTAGTGTGACGTCCAACCGAAGTTGGTGCCACCCGGGTA
This sequence comes from Sycobia sp. Sy_11, assembly GCA_018907035.1. Lineage (NCBI taxonomy): Eukaryota > Metazoa > Arthropoda > Insecta > Hymenoptera > Epichrysomallidae > Sycobia > Sycobia sp. Sy_11. The sequence goes on along the minus strand of JACCIC010000121.1, from coordinate 1,679,767 downwards.
ATCCTAACGGTGATTTTATGCCGTTATTTACCGGCGAATGCCCCCTTGGTTTTCGGCCAACGCTTTCGCGTGTTGATGCCGGGGACACGCGGGGCAGATCGCGAATACTTTTTCTCGCGAGGGCGCGGCGCGACGCGGTGCGGTTTCAACGATGGTTAAGGCCACTTCCGGGCGGCTCTCATACCAGCGTGTCGGACTTGGAGCGGCGACGGCTCCAATATCCCCCAAGGGTAGCAGCGGCACGCGTTCGGCCTCCCGCTATTACCTTGAGTCGTCGCGCTTATCTTTAGCGGAGTCTACGGGTCCAGCGACAGCTTTTTGTCTCCTAGACTCGTGTCTCCTATCCTAAAAATAAGCGCGCGTATCGCAAAATACAAAGAAAAAAGGGATTCGAAAAATACTCGAAATCTTTATATATATAATCCTTACCTTTATTTTAAAGATTAGATACACGGTACAAACATTGTTTCGCTTGCTACAAACGCGACCGGCAGTCTGCTTTTCGCAGTCTAGCGGGCCCGAAATTATAGTCGGGGCGCGACGCCGCCGAAATTTTCTCCGCTGAGAAAATATATAGTGGTGGGAGAGATGAAGGGACGTTTTTTTATTATAGAAATATTATACTTCCCTTCATCTCGTACAATTATTATGATTATTACTTTCTCTTTTGCTCGACAAAGACTTTTCATATAACTACATGGAGCAAACCTAGGCGTCGTCCTTAATTATAAACTAACTTATTTAATATTTGATAGAAAATATAATTATTAAATAATAATAATTGATTAACTATAACAGGCTAATATAAAATAACATACTCTTATGAACTATTGCGTTTTATGATGGCGAATACGAGTCAAAAATATGAATATTAATACTAAAAATAATAATTGTAATAATAATGATACTACTAATAGTAATGGTAAAAATCTTAATAATAACGATCCTGGTAATAATATCAAAAGAATAATATACAAGTAAGATAAACATGATTGATAATAATTAACGTAATAACAATAATAATAATTAAAATAATAAGGTAAACACTGATAATAATAATCAACCTTACTATAATAACTAACTTTGTTAACAATAATAATAATAATTAAATCTATAATAATAATTGTGGTTCGCAAAATATGATTAACTGTATAACTTTAATAATATCAATAATAATAATTTAAACTATCAAAATAAGGTAACCATTCATGATAATAAATAAATTTACATCATTAATAATAACAATAATAAAAACTATAATAATAATCGTGATTCGAGAAATATGATTAACTTTATAACTTTAATAAGAATAATAATAATAATTAAAACTATCAAAATAAGGTAACCATTCATGATAATAAATAAGTTTACATCATTAATAATAACAATAACAATAATAATAATTAACATTATAATAATAATTGTGGTTCGCAAAATAAAGTAAGTTCTCGCGATAATAATTATAATTATTTAAAATTCGAGAATAAGACCTCGAAGCAGGTATTATATTTTCAAATATTATTTCATTATATAAATTCCTTTTAAAATTCTTAGTTTTCTTCATAGTGTCGTTCTCGGTGATATTTCGTCCCAAAATTCGTTAGTGTATAGAAAGGGCGAGGGGGTCATAAAAATCGCATTAGCGCGTCTTCCCCTCGTCCGAGTTTTCCGCGGGGGGAAGTACGATCGGTGAGGGGCGAGGAGAGAAAGCACTTCAGTTTACGCCGCATTACGGCGGGCCCGCAGCCAGGCAGCCTCGTTTGGGCCACATCTGGTTTTTATTGCGGGGGGGGAGGCGTGCGCAGTTCGTCACTCGACGCTGTCTACACTTCTCCAGTTTCCAGGCACACAAAGATTTTAGAATATTCTTCTTCCTTCTTGTACGTATCTTATACGTAGATATATATATATATATATATATATATATATATATATATATATATTTGCAGACAGAGCAATCGCGACGTTGCCAAACGCTCGCCCCTTTTCTTCTTTCTTTCTCTCAATTTCTATTTTACTCTCCTCCTCGCTCAAAATCCGCGTACATTCCCGGGCGCGAGAAAGTACAAGGGAACGACCACTTGCGTAAATATTTACACGCACATCCATATATACGTAGACACGTAAATGCCTATACATGTATATACATCTATATATACGTATATATATATATATATCTATATATATATATTCGTACATATATATATATATATATATATATATATATATATATATCCGACATCGTTGCTGGACGCAACACTAGCCTCGACATAGTTATCAACGAATTTTTTCAAATTAGTTATTTTTCCCTTAACTACCGCGCGTTTTTGAATTAAAACCTTTAACCGATCTACGGGGTGGATTTGATTAACACTTGTGAGGGTTGCCATTTTTAGGAAATAAAGAATTTAGATAAGCGAGCACTAAAAGCAATCCCAAGCAGACTTACTTGTATATCAATCTTGTCCAGTGAATCGATGATGATTTTGGTGCGGTCGTCTGTTCTTTCCTGCCAGCTGATGCGTTGTCGATTTCCTAGCGTCGGATGAAACCAGGGAGTCTTCCTTCCGAATTATTTGCTTGTCCCTATCAGGACGAATGGATGTGTTTTGTATTTGTACGCCTATACGGTTCGTTGCCTTTCACTTTACACTTTACACTACACAGTGATGTTGTTATTTTGAATACAGCCGCGGCCCGATGCTTTCTGTGAACGCGCCTGTGGTCTACACGTAGCATGATTGAATATGCGGACAGCGTCGCTTCCTGGTGGAGACGATCCGACTCGAAGGACCAATGTTGAGTTTGGAGATAATACTGCTTCAACGTAGATAAGCACGAGGGAGTATTCACCTTTCTACGGTTAATCTAATAAACGTAGACACAATTTTTTTGGTGTTTTTCAGAAATGTATATTTATTAAATTTACAACAAGGCGTGTATAACGATACGCTTAGAAGGCTACAAGAAGACTGTCCATACAGAGTATTTTCAAAGTTATATATACATACAGGCAAGTGCCCAGGTATCGAAGATCCGAGTATATAATATATATGCCATTGTGTCGCCGCTTGCAGGGGGCGTAGTGGGTGGAGATACGCACAACATAACCTGCCACTGTTACCTGTTGTAACATGAATTTGGGAGACTTTCTTAATGACACAAGGGACTAGATGGATTAAGGTTTGAATGAATATAATAAATTTAATTCATATTAAATTGATGGGAATCCTAAATGGATGTCTGCTACAACAAAAGAGGGGCAAATAGTACATTAGCGCAAAGTATATGAGTTTTCAACAATAGGGCCCAATCACGAGTTGTAACGTCTCATGTACCATGTGGTAGTGTTCGCAGTAAACATATAATACATACAAGATACATATTGAATCGTTACAGGGTGTAAAGTTATTGAAATTTCTGCTTTTATTATAGCGCGGGCGGGTAAATTCAACGAGGGATATAGTTCCATTTTAAAGTTCATCGACAATTTGGACAATTATATTTGGATTCAATGTAGAATATTTGCTGAAAATACGGATCGTGAGCAAATAACTCGACACAACCGGTGCAATTTAAATGTGTCAAAAGAAGCTTGACTAGTCCACAAGCAACCAATTCTTTAAGAAAGTGCATTATTTAATGAAGCAAAGAAATATTGCATGCACCATGAATCGCAGATGAATCGACAAGTCATTATAAACAATAGCGTTTATGTGTAACAAACTAAACAATTAAATTTTTTTTATTAAAAAAGTAATTTTTTAATTAAAAATATACCAAAAAAAGTTAAAAAATTGTTACTTTTTAAAGATATCGAATTTACAATTTTGTAATTTGTGATGCATTTTTACAATTTAAAAATTAATTTTAATGACTTTTAAATTAGTTTTTAGTAAAGAAGAAATCTTTTTTGCAACATTCTGCTAAGATTTTGGAAGAATCTTCCTGGGTGCAACTCATCAACTTAAGTAACTAATTAATCAGAGTACTCTCAGTAGTCAATCTCTTGTCAAACTTTTTAATTAAGACCGTACTGAATGAGATTGAAACCCAACTCCGTTTTCTCACAAGAGCAACATATGGGAAGTAGTTATTCCATTACTCAAATTCATATCAAGAGTCCCGTGCGAGATACTTTATTCAAATTTTAATAATCAATAATATTGCTTAGTCAGATCGAAATATTACTTAAATGCAAGACCACACAATTATGTCTTAGTCTAGGTCATTTTCTCATTCGTATAGCTCTTAATTCACCGCCTAAACTGTTCTAAAGAAAATTAAATTCCAGTCAACTCTCTAGATCAAAATACATTAAACAGTGTGCGCAGTAATTCTGGAATCAATCGTCAGCTCATTACCTCGAACACATGCATGCCATATAAAAGTGGTATTATCTTGCTTATCAAATTCAAGTCGGCTCATCGATATCCATTACAGATGAATGCTTATCATCGGAACATTGGCTTATGATACAGGCTTTAAAATTCATGCCAGATAAGGATTGTCTGTCTCAAGTAGTAATACTTCTTAGTAGTGATTCTGACGGTTTCTCCATTCCTATTATCCGATACATCATTTCACCATTTGAAAGGCTAGTTGAGTGACCTCTGTCCGAAAACAAATTCGTGCTAAACATGACGATGACCGTTCTGCTTTTTCCTCGGGAAATCTTGCTCTCAATAAAATCAAGAAGAAGTTATACAACTCCCCGCGGTGTTAGGTAGATGGCGAACACCATCATTGATGCAGAGGTAGTTTTGATCGTGTTCCAATATCATGTACTATGTCCAAAGCCACGTCTAGCCCATGGTAACTTCAGGCTCTATATTTTTTAGATGTCTAAAGTATACATGTGTACAGTCCCCCTTAATATAGGAATATTGTTTTATCTTATAATTCCCTATTTCATGTATATTTTTCGAACCCAAAAATTCCAGTTGCATAAATAAATGTCTTGCTGCTGAATCGGTAGTGAATGTCGTCACGTTGTGTCTAACAGAATTCCACACGTGCTCATATGACATAACTGAAACAACAGATCTATTGTTTTTTTCATACTACGATCTATGGCTATATTTATAACGCAATAGTTTGTCGAATTTAATCCATCTTGTTTAAAGCACGAGACGCCTATCAGACTTAGGCCTGTGACTCGATACTGTTCGTGGCGAAAGATTCCTCACACACCCTTTAACAGGTCTCTGGCAGCTCATAATCTCGCCTCGCAAATTTTAGTAGTTCGTGGAGATGGTGGCGAGCGTGCATAGTTTCTCTTAAAGATTCCTAGCCAATAGAGTGAATGATCTAGTAACGTACGGAATGTATCTGTTGAAACTAGATGACGTAGAGAGCAGCGGAGTATACAAAGTGCGTTATAATTTCCGCTGTCACTGCTAAATCTATTACTGCTAAATCTACTAATGCATTAGTTTTTATTAACATTGCAGTAACTGTTATTATTCCACCGGCAGTAACTAAGACTAAAATATAAATGTATGAAATACGAATCTTAGTATATAGATCTATTATTTAAAATTCAAATTTGACGAAGTTTGTCCAAAAGTTTTTCAATTTACCACACGCAAAGATCAATGTGGTCAATTTAATTATTCTAACATTCTCTAAACTAATTTTATCTATTCTAAGGGTAAATTTTTCTAAATTTATTTTTGTTTTTTATGGCATACGACTTTAAAGAAAAAAGCTCCTATTGAAATAACTAATAATTATCGTAAAATAATCAAATTGTGTCATATAATCAAATGATTACAGAATTATAACCAATTTATTTCATATGAATCTGATGATAAAAATAATAGTTTTCATATATATTATGTTACAGAAATTTAGTAGACGTTATAAGTAACATAAAAGTAAGAGTTGGAACATCATTGAAACAGCAGGGAGAATTGGTATTTGATATTTTAAGAGCAATAGTAAATCCTGGATTCAATAAAAATTCGCAAGATAAGAATATTTCCTTAGTTGAGGTTAGTCGTTGATTGGCAATATTTTTGACAACGGTGAAAATTTGTCGCAAATTCAATTTTAATAGACCTATTGTTTATGCCATGTTGTTGTTTCAGATTATATTAAGAACATGCACAAATATGATAAATTTTTTTGGCACTCAAACTTATCTATCGACTCCTCTAATCTGTTTTAACTCGCAATTCGCACAACATATACGCGCATGCCATTCAAAAAAAATTAAAATCAATATGTATAAATGTACGTAGCGCTAAAACAGATGGTTTCTGCACTGGTATGATTTATCATCCAAACACAGCGAGTAATTTTTCCGATGTCTAACTATTATAAGTACATGTCTATATAAAAAATGATTGTTTTGGGAAAATATAATTACATTCTGAAGAAATAGATTTTAATAAATAGTATTTCATATAGTAGTTTCTTCTTATGACAATTTCATTATATTATGAATTTATAGATTTTGGACTTGTAAATTAAGATGATATATTCTAATTAATTAATGACTTTCTAAATTAAGTGATTAATTCTAATTAATTACTTATATAATTGCTATTCTTATAAATAAATTAATAGAATTATTATTATTTATAGAAGTTTAGAATTAATTCTTAGTTTGGGAAAACTATCTCTTAATGAAATCGTCTTAATAAATTCTTTATAAAATTAAAAAATTTGTGTTCAACTTATGTTTACATCTGCATGGTAGTGTCGTACCTAGTGCTTCTATAAAGCCTATTAACATCGTTGGTCCTAGTTTTGCTTATCAGCCAGGTAGTATGAACGTACAGGTTTCTGGTTTCGGATTGACACAGTTAAGCATAAATTTTTATAATTTCTTAAATTTAAATCCATAAAATTATGATATTTAAAATAATTCACACGATTTCGTTAATATACTTTTTTATTTATATATAACTGATATCATTTATGGTGAGTTCTGGCCGGTAATTATTAATGAACTTTACAAAATGTTCAGGATTTGTAAGAATTATATGAAACAAAACATATATTATTTATTAAATTTTATTGGTTAGACATACCCATCAAAACTATTAACAACTTTCAGGAAGGTGGACCTCAAGCATATTTTTTACAATCTGCGAATGTTACAGTTGTAACTATAGGTGAGTGTATTGGACCATATAATCCAGGAGTAGTACGTCCAAGTGACTTTTGCATATCTGCAAAATCAGCCGTAGTTTGTGCTTGGGACTCTGATGGGCCCGGTGTCGTAAATGATCAACTAGCTGACATTGTTGCTGCTGCATGGAAATGTGAAATTTCGTTTTATCCATCGATCTTAACAAAAGTTTCACTTTTTTCTGATTGGATCACAAATTATACTCATCCTCAGATGCATCGGAAGCATTAAATTATATTGAATATATAATTAAAAATAATTTAAACATAATTAAATAAAATATATAATATAATAAATACACGTGTTTATACCTTGTTTTATTTAAATAATTCACGCGTCTGGTAATAAAATGATTAGAATAAATAACACAGTTCAGATTTAAAAATGCCATAAACTTTTATACAGTGAAATTATCCATATATAACAATTGTTACAAATAATATAAAATTTTAATATAAAAAATGCTGACATAATTAAAAGTAAAAATGAGAACGAAAAGGTTTAACTGACTCTCTTTCTCTCTCTTTCTCTCTCTTTCTCTCTCCCTCTCCCCCCCCCCTCTCTCTCTCTCTCTCTCTCTCTCTCTCTCTTTCGTTGTACGATTCGTCTGTAGTTCTATTAGAAGAAAGGAGCATGCCACTCCATATCGTTTAAAGTTAAATTGGATATCAGTAGAAGGTAGGCGCGATATTTTTACTAGAGTTTACGGTTATAGAATTTTCTCCACTAGATAACTATCATATCTCTTCTGTTATTTCCTTACTGCCTTTACTTCTGAGACTGAAAGATCCTTTGATCGAAGACAGCCCACTATACTTCTTCTCCGTACATGTCGCACTAAGTCTTTATACACAACCTTCACTTACCATTCCTTACGTCTCATTAATTATACCCACATTAAATGCTTAGATCCTAATTATTCCATCTTTCAAAAAAAATCTTTTCACCTACTTATTTACTTTAAATCGTTTGGACTGACAGCACATACTGGTAGAGAAGGGGTTATCTTGTGCTTTGGTTTAAAAACTATTAATAATTTATTCATAATCTATTTTGTTACTACATATTTGTACTCTACATATTTGTTATTTACTATATTACATCTCGTTATATAGCAAGTGACAATATATTAAATAATTAATAAATTATTTAACAACTATATATTTCACTACATACCTAGATATAACTTGTTTTAACTGTAAGTTAATTGTAAGATTGTTTACTATTTCTATATTATAATTGCTTATATACTATATTTATATTTATGCAACCTAATATATTATATTGAGCCAAACAACTATATACCCGAAGGCTAGAATTTATTTTGTTTAAACCAATCAATCAATCTCTCTTTTAATATATATACGCTATCAGAGATTTTCTCAGCTTTGATGTTTGCCAGTTTTCCTTAAAGCTGCCGTAGATTTCAAAACTTCAAGCTGCTTGCTAGCTGCTGCGAGACTATATATATATATATATATATATATATATATATATATATATATATATATATTACTATTACAGTAAACAGCTCTTATACTTAAAAAACACATTAGAATGCTACTAAACCACATTGCTTGGATGTCCAAAGTAAGGATTCACTATAATTACAGCTCATGACTATGGTTCTAAGTTTTAGTAACAACCCTGTCTCTTCAGTAACAAATTTTATATAACACAAAGATTTAAGCATAAGTTTAACTTAATCACTAAATATTCTATAATATTTAATTTCTGAATTCTAGTATCGAAAACTTTCTTAACTTCAGTAAATTTTGGAAATATGTTTCGAAGCGTCGACGCTGCTACGGCAAACTTCATAGCTTCCGAGAGCCAAACAAGAAGTCCTTTAGTATTCAAAATCCTTTAATAAATTCTTATTCTTTTATTTGTTCAGATGTGCACATCATTTTAACTTTTATTGAGCCAAGCGTACCGTATAATGTGCGTACGTTATACATTCACTTTCATCTTAGCATAAGTTCCAGGATTCAATTGAAATAAGAAGGATTTGAAATTTATACCATTCGTATTAAATAACAATCCTTTATAGCTGTATAAGTCTTTTTATAGGCTTGGGTAAGCTCAATAAAAAAAAAAAATAAATAAAAAAAAAAAAAAAAAAACAATCCTCCGAACATTTATGTTAGATATTTGTCTTCATGTTAAAAAATGTACTATTTACATTTCCTTAAAAATAAACTATTTAATACTTCATTCTATTGTAAATATTACACTAAAAGCACGTACAACATCCGCAGTTCATACATAGTATAATTCTGAAATTTGTGAATAATTAAAAAAAAATAGTTGAAAAAAAGCAGTGCCGCATATCAATTTAATGTAAACATTGTCCTAGGACTTAAATTGGCGAAAGAAAAAGTCATTTACAAACGTGAACTAACAAAGTTAAAATGACACATTAAGTATAAAATACTGTAAACGCATACTAAAACAACTTAAATTACGAATTTCATTGAAAAAAATATCAAAATTTTTGTCGTAGAAAGTAACAATAAAATATAGTTTTAAAAAATCATTTATGTTAACCTAAATAAATATAATTTTTTTTTGGGCGAAGAACGAAATGAAATTTTTTTGTATGGAGAATTTACTATTAAATGTACGAGGTGTGTTCAAATAATAAGGTGACCTTTCAAATATTGAGGGCTACGTCCGTTCGACTATCGATTTTTTTTATTTTATATTGGTACAATCTAATCTATAACATTATTTCTTTATTTGTAACAGGCATATAAAGTTATAAGTGTTTCATGTGCTCAGCGATTTTTTTTTTGCCAAAAAAATGGATCAAAGAGTTTGCATTAAATATTGTGTCAAAAATCGAATTCAGTGCTCTAAAACTCTTAAAATGTTTACAGTTGCGTACGGTGAGTCTACTTGGAGTAAAAAAATGTGTATAAGTGGTACAAGCTGTTCCAAGAAGGCCGTTGAAGACGAACCTCGCCCTGGACGCCCTGGCACGTCAACAACAGATGAAAACTTTCAAGCAGTGAAAGATATTGTGTTAAAAAATCGTCGAATCACTATCAGAGAAGTTGCTGAAGATGTTGGCATATTCGGTTGGCTCATGCCTTGCTATTTTTTCGGATGCTTTGGGCATGAGACGTGTGTCAGCGAACATCGTTCCAAAACTGCTTAATTTTGATCAAAAGAAACGTCGAATGACCATAGCTCAGTAAATATTGATTGAAGTCAATAATGATGTTGATTTTCTGAAAAGGATTATAACTAGTGATGAATCGTGGGTATATGGTTATGACGTCGAAACTAAAGCCCAATCATCCCAATGGAAGAGCCTAGAAGAACCAAGACCGAAGAGAGCACGCCAAGTTCGATCGAATGTCAAGGTTTTGCTCATTGCCTTCTTTGATTACCGTGGCGTACTGCACCTGACTGCACCAGGAATTCTTATTACAAGGTCGTACGGTCAATAAAGAGTACTGCCGTGAAGTTATGCGCTGTTTGCGAGAGGTGATACGCAACAAACTTCCGGAACTTTGGAAAAACAATTCCTGGCTTTTACATCATGATAATACACCTGCTCATTTATCGTTGCTTGTGAGAGATTTTTTGACTAAACCAACAGCCAATACCACAGTCATGTCTCAACCTCCATATTCACCAGATTTAGCATGCAGTGATTTTTTTCTTTTTCCAAAATTGAAAAGATCCATGAAAGGAAATCGCTTTATAACGATTAAGGATATAAAAACTGCATCACTGAAAGAACTCAAGGGTATACGAAAAAATGATTATCAGAAGTTTTTCGAGGATTGGAAAAAGCGTTGGCTCAAGTGTATTATATCTCAAGGGGGTTACTTTGAAGGGGACACTAAATATTGATTAATAAATAAATATTTTTTGAGAAAACTAAAAAGTCGCCTTGTTATTTGAACACACCTTGTATACTAAAATAAAAAATTAGAACTACGTATCTAGCTATTATTCCATAGAAGATCAAAAATGTATGAAAAAATATAACAAAGTATTTTCTGTAATATTTCGAATATCACTTTCTAACTATTTTTTTTAACAAAAGCAGCGAAACAATACTTTAGCCTGTGAGAAATTGCCTATGTAGATAATAAATAAAAAAAAGTTTTTTTTTTAAATTTAAAAAAAAAAACTTTTTTTAAATTAAATCTCTTAAATCTCTAAAGAGGTCGCATAAATCTCGCTTAAATCTCTAAAGAGGCTTGTTGGCTATTCGCTTCATGCAAGTACGGTAATGACATCTGGTAGTTTGAGAATTGATAAAAATCTGAGGGGAATTATATTGATTTGAATAAAATTAAAATAAAAAATTAACAATAAATTCAATTTAATCGTAATTTAAAGTAGTACCAATTATGTATGTCTATATATAAATATTGACTATGTAAAAAGCATTTAACGCGGTCAGTAAGTGGATGGATAATCACTCAGATATTTCTAGTCGTTGATTACTTAGGTGTTTTATTATACTCAACAATGCAAGCGGTTAATGTGAAACTGACAAATTCAGTACCCAAGCATATGAAATGTAACAGGACTCTCGAATTCGAGCAGTCCACTTCGGAGAGAGTTTTCCTAATGGGTATTTATCCTACTGGGTTTGGTCATAGGTCTTTCTCGCACCATAGTCGGAACACTGGAAGAATGCGGAGTGAACTAGAGGTAGAATTATTATTGAGTTTTGATAGGCATTAAAATATAAGGAAAATGGAATAAAAAATATTTAAAAAAGATTTGGCAGATATGCACTGAATTTGTGAAGCTACGTGGAAAGCAATATGAGTATATAAAATTTAAAATACTTCGACAAAGTCACTTATGTATAAATAGATAAGTTTGCTCTTACTTTTGTAGTTAGAATAGCTTATTTCTCTGATTATTTTGTTTTATATATAATAAAAGAAGACAGTTTCAAAAAATTGCTTTTTTATGCTCACCATGCGCGCTTCGTTTGATTATTCTATTTTCTCTAACCGGACGTACAGATCACATGGTTAGGATCGAGGCATCTACCAACACCACACGTTGACATACAAATTCTGGCTGGCATACAAGAAGGAGCCTTTGATTTTGTAATATATAAATATAAACATGAAAACTACCATCACGAAAATAAAATGTCAGCTCACTTTATTAAATTATTTTTTCATACCATTAATTATTACTACATCTTTTTTTATTCATGATAATTAGAGAATATACTTTGCTAATTTTTTCGTCAATTTGGTCAATGATTCACTTACTCTTATCCTATGATAGTATCATTCCCTCTTGTATGATCATTTAGTATCTGATAAATTTAAAGTTTAGAATTCAAGGTAAACTATCTGGATGTTGTAGAAGTAAAAATATTAAACTACAAAATGAATATGCATCAAATACGTTTTGACGCTACGCTCCTCTACTAAATTTAAATAGTGTCCGCTGCATAGCAGCATGGAATATAAAAAACCAATTTGTTTAATTCTTTCAAATATCCTTGCAATTCTTTGTTCTGTCCAAACATATTTTTAGCATTATCATTCTTAATTTTTAATATAACTACTAATTCGATTTCAATAAATTTAATCGCATTTTATAGACTATTTAATTATCTACAATATCTATTTGAAACATTTTTGATCTGAGTTTTAAGTTCTTAGATAAAAACAAAAAAACAAAAAAAGTTTTTTGCAACTTTAATGCATTATTTATACAAGTATCAAGTTAGTGTTATCCATTTTACATATTTTTATTTCTAACATTCACCCGTATATGCATCCACTGTCAAAAAAGTGCTATTCAATTTTAAACATTTTCCCCCATTGATTGGACCTCTGACTGGACTACCGTGTCACGTGACTGCAACTAAAAATAGTGATAATAGCGCGATCTAGCCGCATAGTCGTCAACTCATTTACTACCAGACCAGAGACATTATACAGTCATCAGTCGAAGCTGGTCGAAACGAAGCGGTCAGCTGATACGTTATAGCACATAGATATTATCTGATATTATCAGATATTATTTATTATGCTGATGACTTATCTAAGATGGTGGATTGTTGATTGCTGACTATAGGCTATGCTTTAGGCTGACTTACTGTGTAACCTGGCTATACGTAGTGTTTCTTTTATCTGTTTTTATCTGACACCAATATATACGGTGTACACTGCTTGCAATTTCAATACATATAATAGAGAATTTAATTAATAAAACTTTTTAAAATGTCAACTCCTAAATTAACTTCTAAAAAAATGAAGTGGGCTTTGGATTTTTCTCATAAGTATGTACTACAGTAATGTATATTTAAATACAAAATACGTGTTTTATAACCTGCATATTGTCTTTATCCATAGAAAAATGTTTAAAAATATTTACTTTTTATTAAAATTTTATTTTAGAAATAAACCAGAAAGAACTTCAGAATTAGCATCACCGCCAGGTTATACAGCTGGAGTTGCTCTTATTCATAGTACTGATCATTCCAGAGAATCAAACTCTAATCATTTAATTATTAAAAAGTCATGGGATGTTGCATTGGGTCCATTAAAGCAGTTGCCAATGAATCTTTTCATAATGTATATGGCTGGTAATTCTATATCTATATTTCCAATTATGATGGTTGGAATGTTAATAATTAGGCCGGTTAAAGCACTATTTACACTTCAACAAAGTAAGTTAATTACAAATATTTTTCTAAAAATATATTTGAATTAATATTATTTATTTATAAATTGATTTTATTACATTAAATATAGCATTCAAGGTAATTGAAGGAACACAAGCATATGGACAAAAATTTGTATTCTTTTTGGGTCAAATTGTTAACATATTACTTGCTCTTTATAAATGTCAATCAATGGGTCTTTTGCCAACTCATGCCTCTGATTGGCTTGCATTTGTTGAACCTCAAACAAGACTTGAATATTCTGGTGGGGGGTTCGTTTACACATAATATGTATATAGAAATATAAGAAAATTAAATGAAAAGTAAAGTATTCTTAATTCTTTAATTCTTACTACATTTTTATACACCTTTATAATATATACAAATAAATTATCACACAAGCTAAATAAAAAGTTGAATATTTGTAATAAAAATAAAAATTTTCCATGTATTTAAACAAAATCATATTGTTCAATAAAATTTCTTATATGAAATATAATCACTTTTTTTTATGGTCATCAGCAAACTCTTTTATACGATCAATGATTTTGGAGGGTTCATCAACACGAGGTATCTAAAAAGAAATATAATTTAATTTTTTAATTTTATAATATTGAAATCAAACTAAAGTTTTTACTTCATAGTGTTGACTTAAATATATTCCAGTATAAATACCGAGCCCAAACGAAAACTGAAACAAACCAACCACTAGTATATTTATATATTAAACAATTTACTTTCAAATATAACTATTAAAATAGAATATTACTAAAAATTTAAACATCTTGAATTAACAATTGATCGTGAACAAACGACGGAGATATTTCGTTGCACAATGTCCAGATTATAATGACACTTGAGTAATTGTAACTTGTAACTCCTCTGACCCCTTTCTGCTATTTTATCCGCAAGCAAGAGAAATTTTATAAATACTTTTTAACGTGTTATATATGCTTGTTATATGCAGTATAATTCCAAAATCTTATTCTTAAGTATTTAAATAACTAGATACAACGATACAAGATACAATACAAGGAAGAGTACAAGGGTAATATATAATTTTGTCCAAAATTTAGAAGTCCTCTTTATTTGATCTGATTTGATAGGCTAGTTAGTTTTCAGATTCCATTCATTCTAGTTTCCAACTTCCAACCTGTTTCCAACAATGTCCATTTCCCATATTCATACAGGTTCATACTGATTAACGAATAACGATTGAGAATAGGAAGGGAAGATAAAAATGAGAAGGCGCGAGGGTTGAGGTAGAGGGGAGCTTGGGAGTTATATTATTAGTTGTAATTTCTATCGCAAAATTATAATACATGTTATCTGATCAGACACCAATTAAATGAAAAATTTAATAAACGATCGCTTATGTGAGTTTGTTTTTTTATGTACTATTTATGGACATTTTAAGAAATATATATAAGTACTAGCTAGTACTAACAGTGCTACGTGGTACAAAGGTAGAGTTTTTCGATTATTGCACCGAATGTAGACCCTTAATCTAGATGTCTTAAAGGACACTATATAGAATACAGTTACAGGTTACAGTTATAGATAATTACATTTTATTTCATAGTGTTAGTTTCTTAAAGAACCAAAGTAGAAGAAATAAGAGAAAAAATTATTAGTTCTTTCAAAAGCAGACGATGATCTTTCGGTAACGTCATCGTCGCAGATAAATATTTACGAACGGTAAATATAACATTAGTAATAACTTATCATTTTTAAACGTTAGCAGGTTAGCATCTTTGTAATTATAACGCATGCATACAAACAGTAAGAACATTATCACTAATTTGGACTAACTCTCTAACAATTACTATACCAAAAAAAATGTTACTTTTACTTCATGTATCTAATCAAAAATTGAATAGTTAATATTAAAATTTGTATCTTAAGAATCTTTAACATTAAATTTTATGTTTTTCTATGTATTTTTCTTCTGTTATTAACTTTAATAAATACTGATAGAAATTATTTTGTTTCAAATATTTCAATTTGACTGATATTTGAGTCCCTTGTAAAAAAAGCTTGCATAACTACTAAACGCCTGCATATATTACAGATTGTTATAGTTCAATATCACAGATGCCATACATTCTGGTACGTGGTAATCTTGCATCTTATGATCACGAGTATCCTTGGAAAGTACTTGTGTCTGGCCTAAAAGGTATTGTCTATGGTTCTACTAATGCTAGAATTGCATTGTATTATTTTCTTAAATGTACCTTTCTGTTATCTATCGTTTATGTTTGTTGTATGTTTTAAATAAAAAATAATTTACTTCTTATTTACTACTGATATTTTTCTAACTATTGCAAATATTTATGATTATAGCTGCAGATATAGAACAATTAAGTCGTTTTGTTTCTGGAGGTTACTGCGATGATTCTACAATTGTCTACTTACATCATCCTTGTGTAATTTTAACAGCCCTTGAAGTTTTGGGTTATAAAGTTGTAGCATCTTCCAGTACAAGTGACAAACAAGATTACAATGAGTATATGTGGACTATGAGAAAGGATTTTTCAGAACCAGAACCTGAAGCTATTATTAAAGCATGTGAGTTTTTGTAGTTTTCTTTCTAAATTATATAAAATGAACCAATACATTTAAATAATTATTTAATAGCATTTGAATAATAATGTATTACCGTATTTAAATTGTTTTGGTAAATTTATTATTTTGTACATTTCATGTCGTTACTTGTTTGTATGAAATAGTTTATCAAAATTAATATTTTTTTTATAATGTTAGTGATTTGGTTCTGATATGAATTATGAATATATTTGATATATTATTGGTGTATAGTGCTTGGTTTCAATTGATACTATGTACAAGAATTAATTTTAAAGAAAATTCAACTAAATCTTTTGTTCAAACAAGTATAAGTTTTTACAAAAGGATTACAATGAGGATGTGTATTTAAAATTAAATTAATAATGATTGTAATATTGATTAATATGTATATCAATTAATTGTAATATTAATTAATATGTATATCAATATTAATTAAATTAATATTGATCAGATTTGTATTTAAACTGTTAAAAATATGCCAAATGTCGCAAAAATTAATAAATGAAACAATTTTTAAAAGCAACAGTTATAATTAATAAAATTCTAAAAAAGCTCTACCATTTAAATTACATATAATTTTAAACATTGTTGTAAAAAATAAATTTCATAAGTACAACAACTTTCAGTGTAAATAATTTTTTTAAATGTGTAATTAAATTCTTTATAATTAAATATTAAAAACCACATTGTATATATACCATATTTATTGTATTAAATTAGTAGTAGTTGTTTTCTTAAATTGTGTAACAAAAATGTTTTCTTCAATTAATCAAATATTCAGGAGACTATGATGAACTGATTTAATTGTAATAAATTGTCCTTGCATTGACCAAATACTTTTTTAATTTATGAAAAAAGTTTTGTTGGTATATTATACAAAATCATATTCTTTTAAAATTCAAATACTTAGTGCAGAGTTATATTAAAAGTTGAATTAAAGAATTTTGTATGTTTATTTTGTGAAGAATTTCAATACATACAAAACATTAAGTATTAACATCTAATAGAACGAAAATTAAAAAGATAAATCAGACTTTTGAGTTTTTATATAAATTCAAAAAATTATAATAAAAGTACATTAAAAAATAACTAATATAAAATGATTAAAAAGTAATATGAAACTACTCTTAGTGCTCCAGGTAATTATTCATTCGTGTATGATCCTAATATCATCTTACATGTAGTTTTCCAACATGTACCTTAATAATGCATTTGGTTTAAACTAAATGTTTTTTATATATTTAGATATAACTCAAGAAACTAAAGAGAATCAGTACTTATAAGAATACTTGTTCCAATAAGAATATTTTTAAAATTATTATTACTCACTGTCACGCTTGGATCATACTTAAGAAATTCTGTTTTGTACAATTCAAGCAGAATAGTATTTAATTTCAGCTTCTGTACAATAAATAACAGAATTAGAACTGAAGCATATTATTGTAGCAATTGAAAAATGTTAATGGAAATATTAAATAGAAAAAAATTAAAAGGAAATTCAATAGGCATATCAATATCACATGATGGAGATCAAAAATACCAACTACCTCAATCCTTGGAGAAAAATATTACAAATCAGCATCTTTAAATATAAATACAAATTAAAGTACAAGTAAATTAATTAACATATTTTTTTTTGCATATTTAATTTTATAACGAGTTCAGAAAGTGAACTAAAGTTAAACGTATCAATGTTTAAGTTTAAAAATATGTTTAAATATAAGTAAACTTGTTATGTAAATAAATTTTATACTTCTATTTTGTTCGTAATGCAAATAAAAGTATTTATAAAAGTATTTCTATTGTATTTTAATTTAAAATCCTTATAAAAATAACATTACTAAATGTCAAGAAAGTAACTAATATTATAAAAATTCTTACATTAAATTTTTATAATGTATACATTTGTATTTTAGAACTTAAAGACAACGAAGTTTAAGCTCAATAGTTTAATATTATTGAAAAGTTTGAAACTGAAGTTAAAATGTCTGAAAAGCTGGCACAAATTATTGGTAGTGAGAATTACTACTATATTGCTGTTAAAGGTTCACCTTTTTCAATGGATTGTTCAGTCTTTGGCTTAACAAGAGACGAAATCTTAGCATTATCTAAAAGATTTCCCAATACAGGAACAGACATAATGAATGGTGTTGCAATTAAAGGTTATTATTATTAAAATGTTTTATATTGCAGTCTTAAAAAAAATTTTTCAAATTGAATTGCTTAATAATTTTTCTTTTAGGTGCACCACTAAATGTTATCAATGCTCTTTCTGAGTTAGGTTATAGAGTTGTTTGTAGCACTGGTGAAGCAGAAATACTATGGACTCTTCAAAGAGAAATTTAACATCATATATTGAGAATTTAAATATTTAGTGTGATCCAATGTTAAATGTAATACAAAAACAAAACGTAATAAAAATTTCATTTTATTGTTTCATACGATTCTAGAAAATGAATGAATCTGATAAACAAAAAATGAATTTATTATTCCACTCTAAACTGTGGAAAGTCATTACGTCATTTTTAACAGTATTTTATCATTATATATATATATATGTACTAATAGCATTTTTAATAAGATAGGTAGTAAATTTTTGAGGACCAATTTCAAATGACATGTTTGTTTTACAAAAAGCTATTTACAAGTTTTATATTGAACTAAAACATAGGATTTTAAATGTATTAAGTATTTTTGATAATTTTACCTTTTTTATCAAAGTTTTTTCTAGATTATCTATATTTAAAAATTGCAGAAAAATATTAGCAAATATGAGATAGCTCTAAATATTTTTAAGTAAGGAAAAATTTTAGAACATGTAGTTTAAAAAAAAAAGAAAAAAGCAAAAAATCCAATCAAAGATTATTGTAACAAGTATATCATTGAACATAGAATATGTAGCAAGATCTGATATGTATCTTGAATTAATACTGGAGATTGTGCAATAATAGTTGTATGGAATAAAAACATTTTTCAATGTTTTTTTTTTTATTTTATGTCGACACTGATCAATGCTACCTTATAAGTCATTTTTCTATTACTAATTAATTTATACTTTACAGTAACATTTGAAGTGTATGAATATATATATATATAAATCTTTTATAAAACGTAGTTTCATGTTATATTTGTCAAATTTATAATTTTGCGGCTTACAAAAGTTACTTAAAAATGTTATTAAATGTAAAATAACGTTTTTATGAACTATTATAATTCAGAAATTTAACATTGATATTTAAAAAACATTTTAATAGTTCATTATCTACTTATGTTTATCATTAATGAATTGAATATTATATTTGGTAAAAAATGTTTGTATTTAATAGTTTATACATTTAAATAAGAGAACTTTACTTGAATTATACTTATATTTATGTGCTTCTGTAATGTATACATTTCATCTTGTCAATTATAGTAATGATATAAAAATTGGCTAAATGTTTATAAGTCTTTTTATTTTCCCTTTTCTTCAGAAATTTTAATTTCTCTAAAAATTAAAAAATTGTACATACTTCTACTGTACAATAACAATAAATTTCAGATAAACAAATATGGAATCAACAAATCATTCTCATGATGATCATTCTAGTTGTAATTGCAAATCTGGAGATTCAGTTCGACAAACTTTATCGGAATTGGATTTTGAACGAGGTATTTGGTATGCAGGTATGTATTTAAATTGTAAAATTATTTACGCATAATTAGAATAAAGAAAAATTGCAATTTTTTCATATCAACAAAAATATATTAACCGATATACTTTATACTAATACAAAATATTTTATACTAATTTATATTTATAAACAATGATTATTTATAGCACAATCCAA
Organism: Sycobia sp. Sy_11; assembly: GCA_018907035.1. Taxonomy (NCBI): domain Eukaryota; kingdom Metazoa; phylum Arthropoda; class Insecta; order Hymenoptera; family Epichrysomallidae; genus Sycobia; species Sycobia sp. Sy_11. Next base: position 1,659,543 of record JACCIC010000121.1, on the reverse strand, counting down.
TGATTTAGAAAGAGTAAAGTATCTTTTAAGAAAAAATATTTCTCCAAATGCAGAAGATAAAGCAGGATACACTGCTTTACATTATGCAGCTCGCAATGGTTATGATATAATTTGCACTGAATTATTGAATCAAGGTGCTAATGTTAATGCAGTTACTCGCTCAGGAAAAGCAACACCTCTTCATAGAGCAGTTACTCAAGGTCATATCCATATCGTAAAGTTGCTGTTGAATGCGAAAGCTGATCCAAATTTGCAGGATTCCGATGGTTATACAGCACTTCATCGAGCAATATTGTCAGATTATGATTCAATTTCAAAATTATTAATAGTAAGAAGTAAACTTGATTTGAAAGATAAATCTGGATTCACTGCAGAAGAATTAGCCAATAAGAGAGGAAAACTTGAATTATTTGTTTGAAAGTTAACTATTAAAAAATATTGTCAATAAATATTACATAAAGTTATTGTATTAATATAAGTTCTTTTATTATTATTAATATATATTCAACCAGACATGTGAATTTTATATTTAAAATAAAGTGTGCAAAATATAAGATAAAATTATGTTTATAAAATTTTATTAACAAGTTGGATTAAATTTAAATTCTAAGTTAATATTGCAATATGATATATTTACAAGATACTATAATAAAGAGTACAACAAGTTTTCAACTTTTTGTCCATATTTTTATTTATATATAAATATAATATCATAGATATACCAAGATTTTTATACTATTTTCATTATACTAGACAAAACAACAGTATGCTTAGTGCTATAATAACTGATATTATATCATTCATTGTTTTAGTATTAATGTATTGTTATTTAAGGTATTGTTCATTTTAATTTATAAATGTAATTTTCGTTTATCGTTACAGTTTTTAATTTCCTTTTGAAATTATTAATAATAATAGAATTTTTTAAGTTTTGAAGGATAAAAAAAACAATGTAATATTTTTATTATAAATATAGAGAATTTTACAATGAATATGATTAAACAAAGGATTATTATACTAGTTATTGTGTCTGCATTTATAATAATTATGACAATTTTTATAATATTTAAAACTACCTTTATGAAATAATTATTATTATTAATGATTAAGAAGAATGCATTTTATAATAAACAATTTCTTTGTTTTTTCGTATTTTGTATACTAGAGAATATGACTAAGAATTGTTTCACAATTTTATATTCTTTTTATTGAGTAAATAGATATAGTTGAATTAATATATATGGTTCCATGTTTATATACTAAGAAAATAAAGATTTTAATATATATAAAAACTTTGTTTACAATAAAAAAATTGATCAATAAATACAAAAAAGATACTAATAAATCGATATAGAGTTACAAAGAGATATTTAAGAGAATTTGATTTAAATTGTATATGAGACATGAGTCTATTATATGGGAGATAATCAGATTCATTTTTTAATCAGTAATACAGTATGAAAATAAAATGTCATCTAATGTCATAAATTTATCATTTATTCGTTTTTCCGTTCTCACTAAACTATGCACTTTTCGTATTCTTATTTTATCAAATACTTATGCTTGTTTATGCTTGTAGTATATAATCATTAGATTTACAGTATAAAAGGCGTAGTCACGCATAAGTGAAAAACGTCGATAACGGCAAGACACATGGACGCAAAGCGGGTGACGAAGCGATGTGCACATAGACGTGCGTAAAGTGGGGCATCTAAAATCTACATATCTGTCCTTTATCTATCCTTATGAGATCCTATCTATATCTTGACTTGAATCACGATTGACATATGGGCAATTGCATGGACATGGTAAACTGAGCAATAATAATGTTTTACAGAAAGATCAAACAACGAATCTCTCATTTTTTATTGGTTGCCAAAATCTCTGCACAATCCGGAAGTAACAAAGAGAGAGAAAATGGGTGTAGATATTGATTAGACAGAGACAAATGAACAACAAACATACACAAGTACCAGCAAGTACATTAGAAAGTTTCATATATACTACTGTACTTCCGTTTTGTGCAGAGAACCTGGAAAATGGCACGACTTGTCCGATGATCACTTATTAGTTATATCTGGTTATATACGAGAACATGAAAGATACGCAAGCGCTAGAAATCTATTAAGTGAAAGGAGAACTCTTTCCATATCGCTCTAGCGCAGTACCACACGCACACGTACACATGCAAATACGCATATGATTTAGTAATTCGCGCGACGACACCAGGTCATGCTCTTGATATTGAATCGTTCGTGCGACATCGGAGCGCTTCGCGCGAGACTTTATTCTCGTATTATTAAATTTGGTCTTTCAGTATATATAGTCAGCCCCGGGGGGGGGGGGCAATCTGGACTCGAGCGGTGCTGCCACCTGCGGATGGGAGCTTGTGCGAGCTTATATTTTCTCTAGCGACCGCTATTGGGCGCGAGCAGCATCGGGCTACACCGTTACGTGTATCCGCGCTACTCTATATACTAACGAGCCATACTCGTGATCCCCGTTTTCAGAAGTTTTGTGTATATACAGGCCACAGGGGTAGAGACGTCCGTGCATGTGTGGGCCGTGATATGCTACGCGCGTCGCCGTCGTTGTTGTCGCGTCGCGCGACTCCGAAACTCCCGAAGAAAATAAGGCAGACGCTCCAGGAAAGCCTTTGTATGTGAGAGAGAGAGAGATCTGCGGGTAAGTTGCAGACCGTCCCGGACGTCGGACTTGTATTGCCGACTGATTCGTGAGGCTGCGCTTTACAGAGGAGCAAAGAGAGGAGTATATATAGATAGTGTGCGTGGACGCGCATCGCGGTCCTTCGTAGTGCGCCCCGTGTGTGCGTGCGTGTTTCTCGTCCAGGAACGAGATAATATATATATATATATATATATATATATATATATATATATATATATATATATATACGCATAAGTATTAGATGCATCACCGAGAGGAGACCGCGACCAGGGCGTAAAAAGAGATCGAGGAGCGGAGCGCGCGTGGCGTGCTGAATGTGTGTGCGTAAAGTAGATGTGATACCTTGTGTATAAAGTGTCTGTCCGCGTGTTCGTGCGCATGCAGGCGCAGCTCGCGAGAGAGTGAAAATGTGAGATAGAGTATACTTATAGTTACCGGTTGTATTTCTGTGTGGCAACCAAATCACACGATTACTGCTAGTGTTTGCTCGCGTGTGCTCTTCTTTACACACACACACTCTCTCTCTCTCTCTCTGTATATATATATATATATATATATATATATATATATATATATATATCTTTATATGCTCTTCGCGACACTCGAGGCAGGCAGAGTGAGTTTGAGAGAGGGAGAGAGAAACTCGTGTGCGAGTGGGTGTGTATATGTGCATATGTGTGTGACATTTAGGTGCTGATAATGTGTGCGCAGCATCGACTCTGCAGTAGACACGCGCATTCGCACGAAACCCGCGTCCTCGCCGTCCCCGGCGTTATCGTTGCCTTGACACGATTGTCGAGCGAGTACGAAGAGGAGTCCGTGACAGCATCGCCAGCGAGTAACAGAAGTGAGAGGAGGAATTGGGAAGAAACAATACCAGCATCATCACGATAGCACAGTGCTGGTTGGTGTCGCTCAATTTACTACCAATACCATCTATCTCCAGCGGGTATATGTCGGTCATATATCGGTATATGTTATACGAATAAATGTTTATTCCTCTGAGTTTCCGTCTGTCCTTTGCCCCATCTCCCTTTCCGTCCAAGTCGTAAATTATAGACCTTACCTTTTGCACCTTTGCAGCAGTGAATAAGACGTCTTTATAAACTCTCTCTCTCTCTCTCTCTCTCTCTCTCTCTCTCTCTCTCTCTCTCTAAGGGTTAAGCAATCGGCGTACTGTTCGCGCGATATAATACGCGTAGTATATTCTTTACATTAGGTTATAATATACAAAAGCATGCATACTGCTGCTGCTCGCGCTCACGTGTGACGTCACGCGGTTCTTAATCAAGTGCACATACACGCGAGAGAGAGAGAGAGAGAGAGAGAGAGAGAGAGATATCGGAGAGTCGAAGTAAGAGATCGCCCAAGGCAAAAGAGCGAATGTACGACGTACGCCACGTAAAAGACCCGCGCCGCGCACATACGGCGCCTCGCGATGACAACGACGTAAACGTGGAGGCAGAATAGAACGCGAAGAAAGAGAAATGAGGTCGTGAGAGGGAAATGTGGGGAGCCGTAAGGAGCGCGCAACTAGAATATAGCGGAGAATAGGTAAGAACTAAGAAATAATCGACGTCGTGGTCGTGGTCGTCTTCATCAGAGCAGTGACAAAGTAGCAGACTATCAACTTCCGCAAAAATATTTAAAAGAAAAGTTGTTTAATGCTTCTCTATGCGTGTGATCGTTGATCTCTCACACACTCTTGTCTCTCTCTCTCTCTCTCTCTCTCTCTCTCTCTCTCTCTCTCTCTCTCTCTCTCTCTCTCTTTCTGTTTTGTGTTGTGCATAAACATTGCGTAAATCATATTCGAATTCGAACTCCGATGCTTCAAACCGTAAAAACTCGAGGTAAAGGAAGTACATATATATATATATATATATATATATATATATATATATATATATATATGTGTGCATGCACACAAAGCGTAATATAAATGTTTACATGACTGCGCACGAGAATTTCAGGATTCGAAATTCAGTTTGGGCCAGTTTATCGTCTCGTTGTTTCGGAGTTACAAACGACAACCGGGATGACCTGTGACGGACGCTCAAATAACCTTAAAAAGGCTGAAAAACAGTTGTTGACCAAACTGTGTGCAAGCACGCTGCGCGCTGTGGCTTTGGCCTCTCCGTGAAGTGTGAGAGAAACAAGACAGGCAGAGAGTGAGAGAGATTGATTGGAGGGTACAGGGAGAGAGGGAAAGAGAGTGAGAGAGGCACAGTGCGCGGAGGCATGAACCGCGATCGCAAATATATAAAAGGAGAGAGAGAGAGAGAGAGAGAGAGAGAGAGAGAGAGACCGAGAGGGCTACGCCGTGTAACTGAACCTAGCCTTACTCGTGTCGAGAGTGCCTAACCTAACCCTAAAAAAACGAAGAAAAAGAGAGAGAAGGTGTATATCGGAACAGAGCAGGAGCTCTCGACTAGCGGCCCTCGCGCGAAAGAAAAAGAGATCAGTCGTTTACGCCGCTGTGCAAGCGAGCGTATGTTAAGCCCGTTGCCATCGCGTTATCAATATATTTCAGTGTACATCAATCGTGATTGTAAAAAAGTAACTTCCGAGCAGAGAGGTCGTCATGTTTCTTTTTACTGGCAATATTGGTGTAGAAGAAATATAAGCTAGTCGTTTAAATTTCGCGAGTGTTGTTATTGTTTTTGTTCTTGTTGTTGTTTTTGTTTTGCAAGTGCCAGAGAAAGAATGGAAGTGTGAAAGGTTGATCATAAGCTATACAAGTCGACTTCGAGGCAACACGAGATTACTATGCGCACAGTAAATATGAGGTTAGGACACGAGGAACGATGACGAGAAAACGTCGACATCAATGTATTTATATATAGAATAAATATCGAATCGAAAATACTCTCCGGAAATTTCCAAATATGTTGTCCATTCGCTATGATATATTATTAAACATTCCAGCAAAGTAGTGCATCTTTTTAGCACGACTCCGTTTCGCTCCCTCTTTTTTCTACCTCCCTCTCTCTTTCGTAATTAAGCGTGACTCGCGCGCGGCGCACCGAACTCTCCTCCCAAGTTCGAAGCCCGCGGCGACGACCGACAAATTTACGTCGCACACATTTTTCCGCTCCTCTATTTTTGCGAACGTTAGGCATATAACCGCGCTCATTGAACTCTCGCGTATACTGTATATATGCACGTATGTATATATAAGCGCGCGTGGGCGTGTGTCCGTGCGCGAGCGAGTTCCTTCCTCCGAACGCAGAATTTCGGCAGCGCCGCGCGCGTTCGCGACCGAGAGCTCGCGAGGATGATGGCCTTTTTGTTTCCCCTCTTTCTTTCTGGTTTCCTCGCTCCGATTTTTGCGCCGCATCGCTGCTCTCTCGCTGCGTCTCGCCTCTTTTTCACGCACGCGAGGCTCGCGCCCGAGAAGATTTGGTTCGTTCGCGCGCGGACCACGGGCCAAAAGCCGAACCATTCGGCTCCTCTCGCCGTGCATCCGCGATTATTTCGCTCTGTATAATATGTCGTGAGCGAGACTTTGTTATGCACCGCGCGTATCAGCAACGCCGCTACATATTTAGTAACTCGTGCACGAATTTGCCGATGAGAGTAACACCATACTTATTATAAGAACGAACTCGTTTTCGGCTGCGAGCGCGCGCGCGCGCACACACACACACACACACACACACAGAGAGAGAGAGAGAGAGAGAGAGAGCGCAATTTGTCAGCTCCCCTCTCTCTCTTTCTCTCTGTCTCTCTCTAAATGTTTTCGTTATCACGTGCGTTGTGTTTTTGTATCGCAAAACACGCCTCGGTGTATATACGTATGCGTCCGAATTAAGTAAATTACGCTCCTTTTCTCTTGTTCTTTGTCCACTGGCTTTTTTTAACGTTATTCGGATATTATTCGCGTATTATTAAAAAGTCCCCGGAATGTAAAGTCGTAACCCATTGTTTACTCAAACGGCGGAATACCGCATCACGTTTGGTAGCATTTCTTTGATATGAAAACTTTAAGAAGCTTACAGTCAGTCTTTTTCCTAAAAAAAAACAGATTCTGCAAAACAATTGTTGATATTTTCTTTTAATATTTCTCTTTTATTACTCTTATATATATATAAAAAAAGTTTACTAAAAAAAGCTACAAAAGTTTTTTAATAGAACTCGAATGAATGGCATTTTCTCGAAATTATCTTTGATATAAATTTATAGTGGAAATGTGAACAAAGCCGAGTAGGACAAAATATATTTAAGCATTATTATAATTTGTAATACAATTTCGCCCGAAGGTCATGACTGCCTTAGTTGTATAGCTAATGAATAATCTACGAGTGCGTACGCATGTAAAACTTAATTATATGCATCCGATTCAGAAGCGCGCGGGAGAGGGGTCCTTTATCCCCGTACATGTGCTCTCTTCCATGATGATGTTGGATTTACTAACGGAAAGAAAAATGACTCTGTATTAGAAAAAAGAACGCGGGAGTGGTTAAACGATGCGTGTGAAGCTTACAAATATATGAAATAATATGAAAACCTTTTTCCCTGTTTTATCTTGACGCAATTTCTTATTAGAGATCGTCTATAAGCCACTTGGTCCAATTTTTGATAAAATGTAGATCTTGGTCCCTAATGTGTAGCTTTAACATGATTTTCCTCCTGGGACATATTGTAAATAATTGGAATTTCTTAATTCTAGACTGAAAATATGATAATTAAATTCTTTTTCGCTTCCATTGGGTTCACTTGTCCAAAGGTACAAATTAGGCGAACTCTAAATACCACTGTACTATATTATTTGCATAATTTTTTAATCAATATTCCCTTCCCCAATGGTCCACGTGGTGTACGAATGACCTCTTATCTCTGTTTTATATTAAACGACCTTCGGGTTCAGCTTACCGTCTTCCTGTCCGCGTACTTCTTCCCACTTGCTTATTCTCTAAGCAGCGTTTTATAATCACTCAGAAGAAGAGCTATATATATATATATATTTTAAAACTAAATATTGTGTTTGGAATACCCTGTTTCTAACGCTCCTTTTCTTCCAGCAGGTATAGCGGTAGGTTGCTTCTAAGAAAGCTGTCAGAAGCGGTACATCATTGGTGTTCAACTACTATGTGACTTTCGGAAAGGAACTCTCGAGAGATCAGCAGCATCACCAGCGGCAACACTGCCCCACACGCGGAAAACCATCTCACGGAAGGGCCGCACTGATTCTTCCCCAATATCGCCCTCTGTTTCTCTGTCTCCCTTCCCCACCCAACCGCTCTTCGTTCCTCTAGGACAGCCAAGCAGGAGAGAAAGAGAGGCGGACGTTCGCAGAAGCAGACGCGTCTAATATGTACGCGAGTAATTGTCCAGCCAAAGAGTTTGGCGGTTGCATCGGCAAGGACAACCGGGACATAGGAAGAGGGAGCGGAGACGGCTGCAAAGGCGGCTCGTCGGAGGGCGCCCTATTAGAAAGTCCGGGTGGGATCATTCGGAGCAGCAGCCGCTGTGAATCGGAGGCCCCTCCGCGACTCTGAGCGCGGAGTGGAATAGCGCGAAGATCAGGAGGACCGCGGAGGTCGCGGTCCTGCACAGTGCGTCGATGCGTCAGTTACCCGGGTTTTATCGGTGTTAATCGCCCGCAGTGACGTTGTTTTTCTTGTCCAGCAAGTGTTCAGTGATTTACTTGTATATACAAATATATACGAGGAAGACGTGGATATAAAGATTTCGTAAGAGCAGCGCCGGATACGTTGGAAAAGTGGTGAACAACGGTGATTGCGTAACCGAGAGTGTTGTACATACATATGTGTGTATACGTGTAAACGTGAGCCCGACTCTGTCAAGTGCGTCGTGAGGGGAGGTAGTGAGGGGGGGTGTAAAAGCAGGTGGTTATTCTATACAGGCAGGAGAAGGAGAAGGGTACTTCCTGATCACGGCGGATCGGTCTCGGAGGCATCGCGACGAGCCTGCCCTCGATGAGAGGAGGCACATGTCCATTGCTGCCACTGAAAATGCAGGGTGAGTAGTCGTGTGTGTTTACACTAGTGTGCCATATACACGGTCGATCCATCAGCTTGAGAGTTTTTCTCATTTATATATTTACCGTGTAACTGATTGCTCCTCAGATCTCTGAGATAACTCTAGGATCTCCCTTTAAACTCCATTCATTATTGCTCCTTTCTCACGCGAGAATAAATTAAATAATTCATATCGAAACGAGGGCTTTATCCTTTAGGCTTGTCATTGTGACAGGTCAGCAGAGTTTGGAAGAAAGTATGAATTAGGCGCAGTAAATCAAGTAAGGGGCTAGTCATCATATGATAGAATCTGAACAAGGTTCACTAGCCTTATTTTTATTGAAAAAGTCAAAACATTAACAATATAAGCAATCAAAATCTGAAGTCAAATAATAAATGACACTGTGTATAAATTTTGAGCAAAATCTGGCTTGAGTAAAGCTGTCATAACATCGCACAACATGGTATCATGACACGACAGAAGATTTGATGACGATTTTTCGCAAACTAACAATTTATACGCGTCAATGGTGAAAATACCGGTTGTCGAGATTCCTGTGACGATAAGCACTCAAAATTTACGAAATAGTTGTGGACAAACTGAAAATTGCAACTGTAAATTGTGAAATTCGTGGATCTATTTAGTAGAAAAATAAATAATTTAATCTTAATTTTAATATTTATTTGCATATTTTGAGAACTATACAGTTTTATATATTATAAATATATTTAATTAGTTATTTAATTCAGAAATTATCGTAAATGGCGCTGTAACCGAAAATACAGGTTATCTGTACTGGCTCTGTGTAGCCACTCTATGCATTCCTGTACAGGGACAATAGTAACTCGGTAGTTACCCTGACGAATACCTGAAAATAATTTCAGGTTACCTGCGATTATTTCTACTTGGGTTGTTATATTGTGAAAAATCGTCGTCCAATCTTCTGTCGCATCACGCGGAGTTATGGCCGTCGGATTTTACACCGACATTCCCTTAAGGGATAATGTAGTGTAATGAAAGTAAAAAACACAGGAGTTCACTTATATCTTCGGCGTTGCATCGAGTGCCGCTCTTTCACTCTCTTGTACGAGTCAGCTGATTTCCCTGTGCACGCGTACAAACACGTGTAGCCATACTCACCCGCACACAACTCTCTTGTATGCCCTACCTCTTTTTAAAAGCCCCACCTTCTTCATCGCCTCGCCTTTCTCTTTCTCTTCACTTCTCTCTTTCCCTTTCCTGTCTCTCTCCTATATACGCGCGCGCGCGCGTGTGTGTGTTTGTGTGTGTGCGAGCGTGCGTGCGTGCGTGCGTGCGTGCGTGCGTGCGTGCGTGTGTGTGCGTTTGTGTGCAGCAAAAGTTAAGCCTCTTATTCTGATATGGAGAGCCTAAATTCTGAGACACGTCGAAACTCGTCATATAGTTACTCTCCCGCGCATATTCTATGTAGACTGGTGTAGGAAGGCAGCGAGACGGTTATTCAGTGTGTGAGAAAAAGGCCCCGTAAGATACAATGCATTGAAGCGAGCGAGCGAGCGAGCGAGCAAAAAAGACAGAGAGCGAGAGAGAGAGAGAGAGAGAGAGAGAGAGAGAGAGAGAGAGAAAATGTCCAGTGGTAGGGGAAAAGCCTTGGCCCGAATCCTCGCGCGGCAACGACGCTGACTTAACCCTGGATCGCTCGCTCGCTCGCCCGTTCGCTTGCACTCTCTGTGCCGAGGTGCCTCTCGTTGCAACTTTTCACTCCGAGTTTCCCGTGTTTCTTTTCTCCCCCTCCCCCCTCCTTACCCATCGCCACTTTATCTTTCATAACCGGCGATTTTCTCGCCTAGATAGCGGAGATCTCGACGACGACGTATTATGTCACCAACTAAAGCCTTTTCACGTTAAGTGACGCGCACTTTGATTTTCTAACGGTTCGCGTACAAAAGAAATTGTGCTCGTATACAAGTAATAATCTGACTCATTCCTAAGGTAAAATAAAAAACGATCAAACGTTCGAGACCGATTTATCAAAGTCTTAAACAAGGAAAGCTAAAGACAGTGAATATTTGCCAGAATTTCAGTAAATTCTCGTAATGTATTTCAATAGAATATGCTAGATTTTTTTCAATGCTCAAAAATTATGACATTTAATTAGAAAAATTCCTATAAAGTGTAGTTTTTTATATTAATTTATTGAATAATGAAACAACGAATCCTTATGTAACAACAAATTAGATAAAATCATTCCTACCTAATATAATACTAAACGAACCGCTAGCCAGACAGTTATTGAGTAATCTTTGTGTAAAAATATGGAATCAGACAATTTCCAGGGAAAGATATGGTCCATATTACTGTTTGAAAACCAGTATTATAAATATTACTGTCAAAATTGTTTCTTTTTCTATATTTCCAATTTTTGTTCTTTTAGAAAAAGATGCCACCCTGTGGGTGACGCATTTAGTCAAAATTCAGCAAGATACCTCTGATTTGAAATAGCTCTAAGATGAGCTTTGTGAAATTCTAGAATTTTGAAATGATAAAACTCGTACCTTTGATGTCAGCTTAAAAGAAGTTGGAAATAAAAAATTCTAATTTGCCTATACCAAATGATGTATAGAGTCATAGTATGATATATAATTTGATTGCGGGAACAAAATATCGCTTTGAAATGGGTGATGTAAAATTTATCATTACGTACATCTTATAAAATTATATAGCGAATATATTTATAATTACGTAATGAGAAACTGTCCTTGTTTATAATGACTCCCGTAGAAACTGAAATAAGAGAATACTACTAAAAAATAAAAAATAAAAATTAAGTTACAAATTAATTATTACAGTATTGCTAGTTAAGGACAACCTGACTGTCCCCACCGGCCTCACCATATCGATGTATCTACTACGGCCAAAGTAGATTCATAGTTATTGTTCATTAAACTTTTGCTAATTCTCTACATGTTAGTTACTAGATAGGCAATTTTTCCTGAACATATATAATTCAGTCGTAGAACATTTACTTCAATTGATAATAACTAAGAAACAACGCATCTACTGAATTATTGATATTCATCAGAACTTTTTTGCTTCAAATGTTATTATTTTTTTCGAATTCACAGCTAAAACTACGGAATTTCATTCAGAAACAAAACCCTAAAGAATATAATTAAAGAAAAGTATTAAAAGCCATAAGCAAGAAACTGCTATATTTTGAGACTGTAGGAACATTTGATCCTAAAACTTCATACAGAGCCTATTTTAAAGGTAATATGAGTTATTGGTTTAATCTAAATCAGATCCGCCGCACATACAGACCGGGCGCACAGAGGGATTCCGTATCGAATTCAAGGTCCCCTCGATAGCATGGTGTTACTTTGTTTTTCGGTGCTTTGAATCGATATTTTGAGAATTTAAGGCTCAACAAATTGGTTATTTCCGAGATCGAGCCCATTTTTGGCGAAATTGGTTATTTTTCGATAAAATATAATAAATTATGTAGCCCAGTCCGTGCGGTAAATATTTATATATTAAAGTTTTTTTCTTGCCTATATTTTTCGTAAATACCATATTATAAGAAGAAACCACGAAAATAACTGAACGCTTGATTATTATAGGCTAATATCTATATAAGTAAACTTAAACAGTGCCAGATCAATTGTTTTTCACGCGTTCCACTAGTTTTTTTTCTTAAAATATCGATTTCGTGAAAAATATATAAAAGATAAAATATCATTCAAAGCTAATTGTTTACAATGTATTATAATTTCTCATATATTAAATTTTATTGTTTTTTCTCGAAAAATTACCATTTTTGTTAAAAAATGGGCCGGATCTCGGAAATGATTGATTTTGGAGCCTGGTAACCTCGAAAAATCGATTTTGCGCAGACAACAACATGGAGTAAAACTGAGTTACAAAACGGAGCTTGAATTTAATATGGGATAACCCCTGTGTCTCTTACGACTGGATATTATTTATCTTGTTTTTATGCTTTATCAACAAACAGTGAAGTTCTCTATTAAAATATGACGTTAACATATCTATACTTGTAAGCACGTGAATTTTTTTTCATCCTTAAAGTTTAACGTTCACAAACAATTTTTGATTTGGCTTTCGCTATATATAATATCTAAACTTGAAATAGAGATTCAGCGAAAAACAACAAAAACTTGTCCATTTAATAAAATTATATCACTAAAATACTATACACCGCGTGAAAAATGAGGCAAAAATCTCATATCAATGTATTCGCGCGACATTGAGTAAGTGTTTTGAACTCACAGAGAAAAACCACACAGAGCTCGGAGTGTAATGTCTATATAATAGTAAAGGATGAACGTAGAACACAGTATGTTCTAAGAGTGGGGCGAGAGCTAGAGAGGGGCGGTAATAGGTAAAGAAGAATAGCGCGCCGCCACCTCATCGACATCGACTGCACGCCCCTGCAAAGTGGGCCAGGAGCAAAAGAATCTCTGTCTTTCTTGCACGCCTAGATGGTATGGCGACGGGAGGGTGGGTGGGGAACCGGGCTCGCCTAGCACAGCCTACTATAGTCTATCGCTCGCAAAGTTCCTATATATATCCATAGTAATGTGTAGAAAACATATATACATATACTTATTTGTAACGATACTCGCAAGTTTGCGTGCTGTTCTCCGCTCCCGCGTGCCCTTGGTAGCACAGTCGATTTTTTTTTCTGAAAGCGAACGCGACCGCCCGATTCCTGTACCTAGACACACACACACGCGCGCGCACGCGCACACACACACATTCGCGAATAGCACACAAAAGTCTTGCACTCTTGAGCCCGTGTATGCGATATACACACGACTGTTCTGTGGCTCCTTTCTCTCTCCCTGTCTCTCTCTTTCACTCGGACTTCGTCACGTTTCGCGAGAATCCGGTCTAGGCGCACCTGTTATTTCCACAAAAGAGAGAGCGTCCGCGCGTCCCCATGATTCTCTCTCCTTCCCTTACTCTTTCTCTCTTTTTCCTCTCTATTCTTTCTCCACCTCGCCTCCTCCTTCCTCTTCTCGCGAACACAAATCAAGAAACCGAAGGAACGAATGCACATACGCACACACCAATTGGCTTTTCAACACTATCGAACCGTCACTTCACCTTTCTTGCGTGACTGTTACGCGTATCGCGGGGCGCCTCTCTCTCTCTCTCTCTCTCTCTCTCTCTCTCTCTCTCTCTCTCTCTCTCTCTCTCTGCTCCGTTCTATATAATCTCCACCATCCCTTTGCGTCTGCCTCCCTATATATACCACTAACCCATACACGCGTAAACACAAGAGCAGAACAATAAGATAAATTCCTGCGATCCCCGTATTTCTATATGACTCTGCTGCTGCAGAGGCTCTATTTCCTCCCGGTGGCTCTCCTCGATTGTTAGCTGTCTGCCATCAAAGTTATGTGAGATTTTCTGCCTTTGTGAAGCGATATTTAATGGCGGTTAATGGTTGCAAATGAATTGTAAGTATCGTGCTCGATATCTTACGAAATTCGTTCAATAAATCATTTTGTTATTAACCACGCGTTTAGAGCTTTATATATTTATTATATCTGGTGTACCCATTCATATATCTGAAAGATAACGTTTCATAATTATTTATTCACGAAATAATATAAAAGAAAAAGACGTGATTTACAATATGTGCAGACGTGAGGGAAAAGAAAATGTTTTGTTCAGTTTTTTTTTTTTTTTTTTTTTTTTTTTTTTTTTTTTTTTTTTTTTTTAAATAGCTATTCCGTAAAAGTAACGACTATTAGATGACTCGTCCATATAACTCGTGCGTATGAATCTTACATCATTGGAATGCAAGAGTAAAATGCTGCATAATTGCTATAATTAAAACTGCTGAAAATCAGGAGCAAGTTATAAGTAACACCGACGTTGAGCCTTTGGATTAATGTTATTGAAACGAAAAATATTTTTTACAATGAGAAATATAAGATTCGTAAAGTCGATATTCTTTAAAGATCTTGTTTTAATTTCCATACTGATGCCAACTTCCGACTCTATACCACCATCTTTCTTGAAGCCAGATGGTGCTTGCGTGCTAAGTCTATTATGTAATGATTGGCGTATGCACTTGCTCTTGACAAAACCCTATATATGCGAAGAATGGCCAATGCTTATAGAGATAATAATATAAAGCCGAGAGGGGGGGATGAAGGCATTCGCAGGGCACCGTAAATTTTCTCTCCGCTCGTTCTAAAGTCCGTCCATCCGTCCGCTCGTCCGACCGTCCGTTCACGTATCTGTCGTGCAAGCGGTATATGTGTGTGTATGTATGTGTATATGTATATATATATATATATATATATATATATATATATATATATATATATACATACATACAAGAAGAAACCTTAAAAGCCAAGCTGCTCACACTATCTTCCTACCTCTCTTTTTTCCCTCGTTTTCTCTCTCTCTCTCTCTCTCTCTCTCTCTCTCTCTCTCTCTCTCTCTAAACTTCGATTTTTAAGCTTCGATGCTCCCGGTGTTAGGAGCTCACGAACGAAGCGCGTAGTCGCGATTCGAACAACTACTATACATAATAGTAGAAGAACAACTATGATTAAATTTTTTGCAATATATTACACTGGCACGTTATAAGAGAAAGAAAAAACTATTAAGTCGCGCGTGATTTTGCGTTCGCTTATGTTGCCCATCGATATTTTCAATTTTGTACGCGATCTGCGCTGCAATTGTAATTATGTATTGATTAAAATCCAAAGTCTCAATTACTTTGCATTTGAGCAAATAATTCCTCAATAATTGTTATTGTATACAAAGTATATAATTATATAAATATATATAATCTGTATACAATTTATAAAATGTTACCCCTGTAAGACAATTATATTCGCGCTTGGATTTTATCTCAATGTAATTATAATTTCATAACGTATAACACACTTTGAAGACCCTATCTTGTCTTATATCCTGATTATCTTCGAATTTTCAAAAATTGCTTTAAGGTGGTTCGAATGCAACTCAAATTATTAGAAAATTATATGAAAACGGAAAATGTTTTGTACAAAGAAAAATATAAATATTGAAGAAAAAAATCAATCGAAAATGCGGATAGAATAAATATAGCTTTTCGCGCTTTTTTACAAACGTTTAATTAACTGTTTCATATAGAAATATTTTTTGTAGAAAAATCTAAATAATAAAATAATTTAATAATAACATTTTTAAACTCTGCAAGCTCGATTAGTTTGGCTCAATATTTAATTATCTTTATTGGAAATTGAAGTATTTTAATTATTTAACCATAAATCCGACACTTATGAAAAAGAAAATGAATGTTGATAAGGCTTTGAAAAAATGAGACTTGAAAAATGGGGAATTAAAAAATGCGGAACTGGAAATAAATTCGAATACTTATTATGTCAAATTTAAAGTATTATTATAATATGTTTAAAAAAAACAGGAACATTTATACTTATATCATTAAAGCATGCTATCACATGCTATCGCCGAAGCCATGCTAGCTGTGTTTCAACAAAAATAATGATTAAACCCAAAATCACAGCATGTCCACAGTGTTTACGAACGATGCTATAAACAGAAATCGCGCGTTAATTAAATAATTCGATGCTCATTTCTTTTTGCGCCATTAAGATGCTGGATAAAATGACGATTCATATTTAGAGGTCAACCCTGCGTGCGCATATTTAACAGTTGGGCAAAAGCTGTGTGTCCGAGACCTCTCCGCCATCAGCATCGGCAGAAGGAAATTCAATTATGTCGAAGTGCATTCAATTTCATCTCACAACAGAACTTCATCCGATCCCCGCCACACATCCGTGTATACATGCCATCGGCATCAAAGTCTCGAGCTTCCGCAGTTGTTTTTTTCTCTACCGGTGTGCGTGTAGCCTGCGACTGCACAGTGCATGCGCATCCTCTTCTCCTTCTACCTCCCTCTCTATCTCTCTCCCCCTCCCACTCGTGTTTTTTCCATATATGATTTTGTGCATCGGAGCTTCTCATAACGCACGTATTATAGCACTATAACATGCTGCACCATGATGCACTCTCTCTCTCCCCCCCTCTCTCTCTCTCTCCTCGCGCTCTCTCTATCTGTCTATCTCTCTCTATCTCTCTCACTCTCTCGCGCTCTCTCTATCTCTCTCTCTCCTCTCTCTCTCGCTCGCGCTCTCTCTCTCTCTCTCTAGCTAGCTCTCTAGCTCTCTCTCTCTCTCTCTCTCTCTCTCTCTCTCTCTCTCTCTCTCTCTCTCTCTCTCTCTCTGTTTCGGCACATCTATATAACGCAGCAGCAATAGCAGCAACAGTAGCAGCAGCAGCAGCCGAGGAGAAGAAAAAGAGACACACGGAGAACCCGCGCGTTATATAGGGTGGTGTGCGCGGATATATATATATATAAAAGGAAGGGAACTCGCGTCATACGCGTTGCGGTTTGCCGCGCTTTGTCGAGAGGGATAAGCCATCTTTCTTTATAATACGCGTTGTGTTGCGTGTTATAAGTCGTCGAGGAGTCAGTATTCACGGCTGCTGCTGCTTTAACGTCTGCTACTGTTGTCGCTGCGTTGTTCGTATATATTCCATATATATATATATATATGGCTCTCCAGCATGGCGACTATGAGAGTAGCGCGCGATATATTATACTCAAAGTTTCTCCCGCACGACGATGTGGTGTGAATGACTCCTTCGTCCTTGAACCTATTAGGTGTACCTACATTATACCACCCAGATATAACGCGTTGCTTCGCGCTTTACAGGCCGTAGTTCGAGGTTTGCTATATTTTGTTCTCCTCGCGTTCTTTCTTATATATGCCTATACAAGGTGTCCCCCCCGCCCCATCTCTTATAAGATCCTTTCGAAAAAAAATTGCCCGATGGTAGTCTGTGCTACATTATATATATATATATATATATATATATATATATATATATATATATATATGTATATTTATTTATTTATATTACGTTATAATAAATTTGTACGCTATAATCAGGTATGGAGACAAGCTGCTCAGCTCTCCGTTTAAGCCTTTTTTATAAATTCTTTTTTCTTTTCACTCAACAATTATCTCTCCCCCTCTCACAGACATCGCGCGACTTGAAGAATTTCCAATAGATTTCCAGCCGTGATTTTCAGACTCGTTTCTCCGCTATATATATATATATATATATATATATATATATATATATATATATATATATATATATATATATAGGTACACACGCGCGCGCGCGTGCACACTTTGATTGCGCGCGTTAGCTCAACTGGAACTGTCTCGTGATATATATATATATATATATATATATATATATATATATATATATATATATATCGATGTGTATACTTTATTGTATTCACGCCTGTGGGGCGTGCTGCTTGTCTATACGCAAAATATTCTAATACCTAATATATGGTGACTTATGACTGCTTATGGATAAAGGGAGAATTATATCTGACTTTACTCTACCGTTGTAGTTTTGGCAGCTGTACTTTCTCTACCCCCCCTTCTCCTTGCCCCTCTTGCTCTTTATACCATATAATTTTAGTCAAGGTTTCAATTGTAGTTTTGACAATGGAGCGTATGCGCTCTCCTTGTATCGTGGCAGCATCTTGCGCCGTACAATGCTATTAATATTTTTTCTATAGAAACACCGTTTGGTATCTTTTTAATGTATATTCTAGCTTTACGTATATTTAATTTTTCGATTATAATATTTATATCTGCATTATCTAACATATTTGAAATCTTTATATTACAATGTGCGTTTTTGTAATGTATACAATATTAAAATTATTTTTTTTACAATGAAAAAACTAATGAACTTATTATTATTCTTTTTATATAAGTTTAATTTCCATTAGTTGAATAATGTCCGGCGAAGAGAATCGCATAAAAATATCGTGTATTTTGCTATATAATATATTTTTCTAAAGTAATTCACAACCTTAATATTAAACTTTTATATAGATTCGCATGCAGAAAAGTTCAATGATTTTGGATGAGTAAATAATATATATTTATATATTGATTTCTATATTTTCAGATTAACAGGAAATTATTGTCAGTTGTCACGAATTAACTGCTATGAATTTAACGATAAGTGTATATGAAATTGTACTATTTTAAAAGAACAAAACAAAACTTTTTCGCCGTTTAAAAATAATGTATAATTTTATATTAAAATAAACATGTTCATCGCAAAACTTATTTTCGATTTATAATTACGTAATTTACTGCGAAATTTTATATCTGTTTACTTCGCTATGTTCTTTTTTTCACTTTAATAGACGACCAAAAAATAGGAATAATATGCACAGTTCAATATAAACAAAAACTTCTTTTTTTTGTCTTGAAACCCTGAAAGTTCCTTCTCTTTCTTTTGCACAAAACAAAAGATTTAGAATAAGAGAAACTTTTTGTGTCTTTAGATTCAATGTTAACTAAAATCTTTTTTTTTTTAATGCACAGTGGCTTTATTATGCGCACGCTTTAATAAATTTAAATAAATTCAGTACGTTTTATATGATATAGAAATAGATAATAATTATAGAGAATAATATATTATAGAGAAAGAGCGATGTGAACAAGCTAGTGAATTTTCGTAGACTCGCTTATTTTTCTTCATAAAACTAACTTTAACAAAAGAAACATTCATTACAGATTTTTACTGAATATGGAATATTAAAAAATATATTATTCAAAATAAAACCCAATTACAAGTATTTTAAATGTAAAAAATGAAATTAACTATTCGCTATCGAGAATTATTTATTTATATATAGTCAACATTGAACTTTTAAAATAAATAAGCGCAAATCTCGTGAAAAATGATTCGAACATAATTTTTCAATGTATTGTCTCAAGTTTGCTTATGTACTTGAAATTTTTTTTACCTATTAATTTAAAATGTTTCTGTATAGATTAAATTAAACTCATCCCGTAAACCTGCTCGAACAAGAATTTTTCATCGAGCACGGCAAGGCTTTCATTTTCACGAGATTTTAAGAGTTTGCTTAAGATTGCGCAACATCATGGTCTATGTAAGAGAATGATATATGTTTGGTTAGTTACTTATAAATATCTTGCAATTAAGCAAAGCAAATTGCTTTATCTGGTAAAACATAAATACAATTATTAGTGATGGTGGTTAGCAGCAAAATGTGCGTGTGTGCGTGCGTGTAAATCAACTATAATTTATTGTCGAAAAGTAATGCACAAACTTCTAAATCACAATTATACGTAAATGTGACGAATAATCGAATAAAATTGTTACAACCTTTGTAATATTGCCAAATTCGGTAAACAATAATATGCAGTAAAATTATTATAAAAATAAAAAAAAGGAAACATAAAGACTAGCAAAAAATATCGTATTATATTGAGACTCGTATTAAAATTTTTATTTAATTTCTACAATATTATAATTTTTACTTTCTTCATTTCTATCACACTTTATGAGTTCATTTACGTTTTATCCGGTTTTATCTCTGCCGAAAAGCATCTATCACGTTTTAGGCTTTCGTGTATGTGACTTGTATAAATATACGTAAACATGCTTTTTTAAATCATTGCGAATATTTAAATGCCACCGTGATAAGTTTGCATTGGATAATAAAATTTCTCTAGAGTTCAAAGGACTGACTCGAGGCAGTTAAAAGGTTAACCACTCTCGAGTTTATTAGAGTTTTTTGCCCTATCGAATGTACGCAATTGGAAGGGGGATACAAAATCGCACACACGAAATAACGTGGCAGCGAAAGAAGAGCAAAAGAAAAAGGAATTGACCAGCGTACGAAAATATACCTATACTCTCTTTGATTATCATCTTCAGTTTCAAGTTTTTTTATAGAATAGTATAAACAACGACGATTTTTCAAACAAAAAAAAAAAGTTTGGAATTAAAATACTTTTGTGTTCGGCCAATCATCGTGTTAAAGTTTAATCATTTAATACATTTCTAAAATAAACGGTATTATTGAAATGGAATAAAATAGAAGGATGAATGTATTAATTTTTTCTTAAATTATAAATATTTGGGTACGTGTTCACTACGGGGCAGGTATGTTTGTGAGGATGTTGTATTAATATAACAGCTATATAATTACTTTTAAATAGTGGATACATTTCCTAAATTAAATTTGATTTTTTTTAACAAGAAATATATAAGCCAATGGTAAAATTATTTTAGTCTTTAAAAAAAAATATTATGCTAGTTTTATTGATCTTGTATGTATATGCGCGTATGTTCTTGTTAAAAACCTCGATTGACTGTTGTTTATCGTAACATTTATACGTTTCCCTTCTCCCCATATTTCATTTTATTAACGCTTCAATGTGAAAATAATATGGATTGTTTTGAAATATTTAACAACCAAAAGATGTTTTTGCATTGCATAAAAATGTATGATATTAATAGTTACGAAAATCTAACACAGTCTTTCAAAAAGTATTTTTTTTTTTGCAAAATTTGTAGTTTAATAACATTTATGGAGTTTTTAATGAAATTTTTAGAAAATAATTTTAAAATAATGCTCGAGAAATACTAACCCAAGTATCAGTTTCATTTCGCACTATTAATTTGGAAATAAAAAAAATAATAATAATTATTTTTTAATATTAGATTCTTATCAAAGCTACTGAAAATGTATCAAGCTATATAAAAAAGTTACTGTTAATTCGTAGAAAAAAGTTTATTTTAATAATGTAGAAAATAAATAAATGCATTATATATGTTCATGTCATTATTGTAATATACCTTATATTGAAATTCCACAAGAATTTTATACACAATTTTCTATTTAATTATATTTACAGACTTAAAATTTTATTATTTTAATAATAAAATTAATTTTAGAAACAAAGCGAATTTATTATTATGAATAATTTACGAGCATTAGTATACATCTTCGTATTTTTTAGTAGAAAGTCAAACGATTTTATAATACTATCGCCATCTTAGAAAAGTATTAATTAATGGTTTGCCTTTAATTTCTATTAAAATCCATCAGAGAGTAAACGAGGACAGAAATGTAGCCTGCCTTCGAGGCAATTAGGATTAAAGTATACTTACATGTGCAGATATGCGCAAAGAAAAATAAATCTTTTTTATTCCTTTCTTAAGGTATCGAATCCAACGCACGTATGCGCGCAAGCAATAGAATAGTGCGAACATATAAAGGCATATATATATATATATATATATATATATATATATATATATATATATAAATCTGTGATCGGGGAGAAAATCGATTTCGTGAATAGCTCTCGCGCGCTCGCCGCTCTCCCTTGGCGCGCATGTTAATAATACTGATGGGAATTCGATTAAGTGGTAGTGTGCGGTGTGACGCCATTCGGATTAAGTAAAGTATGATTTCCGAGAGATACACACGTTTGCACTATTGCATTGATTGGTTTTTTTCCCTCCTTTTTTCTTTTTTTTCAGGAATAGATAGATGTCAATCAGACAATAAAATTATTTGAAATTTGCTCATCCAATAAGAAGATCGATTGTATAAAAATAGTTGAATGAAACATCCAAATTAATTCCAATCTAGAATACATACTTTAACGTATATTCACATAATTCAGATAATTTTCAATAATTATTCAATATTTCAATTTTTTAATAAAAATAAACTTATTTAGAAATACTATTTAAATTAAAAGATTATTATTCTGTTTTATTCTAATCGTTAAAGATTTTTAAATACGATTTTAATAATATAAAATATTTATTATATTTATATTACACGTTTTTTAATATCATATCTTAATATTTTGAACAGGTACACGTTGACAACACCGTACACATCTAGAATACTTAGCAGGCGCTGTTAAAGACAAATCAAAATCCATGAATTATGAAAATCTAGTTTTTTCCCCCATAAAGTATACAGACTGATTTGTAAGAATAATATTTGACGACAAACAGATTTTTGTTATGTTTTACTTTTTTTAGATCTAAATCAGTACAATGCTTCAAATGCAACAAATCAGTGTTTTAAACGTCGCTCTATTTATGCTTCCAAAATACTGGTGCTAATCAGCGACAGAGGTCTATGATGTGTAATTTTTACACAGCGCTGCTTGTCTCGATCGGCCGAGACCGGGACTTGAACTAGGACCACCGCGAATTACCACCAGACCTTCGCTTTGGCGAACGGGCCATTGTAGACCTCAACTACGAATATAATAATGTATACGAATACTTTAAACTACTGATTGGTGTTCAATCATTCCTAATTATCGCAGATTATTACAAAGTAATAATAATAAATAGATGCACTTTCTATTTCTAATAATGTTCAACCTTCGTTGAAATTTATAAGGTACAAAATGTAAAAAAAATTTTATGCACATTTCAGTAATATATTTTTTAAGGACATTGGAGTTGTTCATAAAAATGTCAGACTCTTACAATGTATCAAGTTATAATATTTACACTTTTACAATGGCGCAATGTAATAAAAGATACGAAGACCATTACGTAATACGCATATAATGATCATTGATCCTGCTGTTTCACAATAACCGAAGCATAAGCTCGAGTATATGTGCTCTATCTTTTCATCGTTCTTTTCATAAAATACTAACTTTAAACAGTCAATAATCAAATTATAGGGCGTAATTAATTCATGACCACACTGGCTGAAGCGAGCCGAAGTCAGCACTGCTTACAATCGATAAGTGCAATTTTAACATATTGAGACTAGACTGTATACAACTCATCAATAAATGAGTAAAGTATAATTTATAGATAGTTTTTAAATGTTAATATAACAACGTCTAAAACTAACTCTAAAATTTTAAGTAGAATGTTCTCTGTTTTTATATACAAATAAATTCAGCATTTTGAGATAGATCTAGTATCGCTCATCAAGTCTTGAACTGCTTTTTTTTATTTTAATATTATCTCAAAGTAATCGTCTTTAATTATTCACATCAGAGGTATTTTAATTGACACGCCCAATTCTCAGGTTAATATTGCCGAAGGTACGCTTTTAATCGATACATGCCTTTCTGCTTTACAGGTATTGCCGACACCTTAATTTCAACACGTAAGGTATTTTACTATTTTCTCTCATATGCGTACTCATTGAATAAGTAAACTTTATTAGGTTCTTTTACTTATTATAATTCACTTATTCGGTAAATAAAATTTTTTTAATAATCAGATACATAAAAATATACTTATTCCTTACGTGAAGAAATCTAAGCTGAAATAAGCGAACGCGAACTTTAAATAAATCGAAATAACTAAATATTCACTTATTCTATTTTAGATAGCAACGAAGTATGCAACTTTAAAAAGTAGCTATATATTTCAAATGTACTTTTAACTGGACAATAACTGCGATATCCTTTGTAATAGTTGAAATACTGTAAAGATTTTAAAGCTGTTTTTTTTACTGTTTTGCGCCATCTCGCTACGAGAACTCGCCTTATCGACATATGTCGCTTTAATAAAACAAATATCAATAAATTTTTCCAACAGTATTTTTCATACAAGAAGTTTTATAGAACATCGAGCAATAAATCTCTTCAATTCGCCCGCTGGGTGGCGCTTCTCGTCGTAAATCCGCTTCCTCGATATATATTTAGAAAGGGAAGAGGAGAGACGTAAGAGAACTCAGTTGAATCACAGAAACAGAAAGAGGGGCATAAAAGTCCAGAGAAATTAAGCACGAGGAGCAGCGGAGTCTTCCATATACTTATGTACAAGAGCCTTAAGTATTAGTAAACCGGCCGGCGGATTTCGAGCTCCGTGTGCACGGGCAAGAAAATCGCACAGCAAGCGTGCAAAATAATCAACGCATGATTCTCTCTCTCTCTCTCTCTCTCTCTCTCTCTCTCTCTCTCTTCTCTTCCTCTCTTGCCTACAGATGCTCGCATATGTGCATGCATTTATATACTCTGCAGATTTGCCGGGGCACAGTACAGTTCGGGTGCCTCGCATAGATTGCGTTCCGTCTCTCTCGCTCTCACACACACGCGCGCACGTTGGTGTGCAGCTGTTTTGGTCCTTTCTCTCCTTCCACCGCTCCTTCTACTCCCCCTCTCCATTTCGCGGGGAGAGAAAGAGAGCGGTCTCCGTGTATTTCTTCCGTTGCTTTCTTCAAATCTTCCAGGCTTCTCATCGGCGCATCGCGAGACTACGATGCAGATATATATCAAGCTCGCCTGTCTTTCTCTTTCTCTCTTTCTCTCGTATATGTTTTGAAGAATATGCTTCCAGCGTACCAACGTGCTGATGCCGGGGATGGGTATTCAACTGTGCGCGCGGACATAGACGTATCGGGTTTCGTTCCGTGACCGCAAAAATTCTAAGCAAAAGAGGGAAAAGAAAATCGAGGGAGGTAAAATTGGCAGGCTTTCGATCGCGGGGCGCGCCAGCGCGAGGACGCGAGAGGGGATCGCCCTAGGATAAACATTTTCCGAATAACAGCGCATGAGTCACGTGGACGCGAGTCCGTCGGCCGAGCTGCAGTGCCGCGCGGTGTTAATGCGCGCGAGGGGCCGAATCGTGCCGTATATACACCTATAAATACACGTGCGCGCGCGCGCGCGCGTGTGTGCGCAAGTGTGTGTGAGTGTGAGCAAGTGTGCGGCGTTGCCACGTTCTCCTCTCGGCTTCTTTTCTCTCCCTCTCGCAGCCGTTCCTGTCGCGGCAGCGCTCCCACCGCGCTGCACAAGCTGGACGGAAGACTCGAAAATAAACCGACCAAAAAAAAGATGAAACCAAAGAAAGAAAGAAAGAAAGAAAGAAAGAAAAAAAAGAGAAGAGATCCCTAAAATCTCGGGGAGAGTCCCGTGCGCTGCTGCTGCTTCTCTGTATATAGGAATATCGGGTGTGCGCGCCGCACGGCCCGCGTTGTCGCGCACTCGCGCTCAAAGAGAAAAATTCAGTCTATTTCAGCCGCGAATAAGAGACTCGAAACGCTTCGCTGTGCCGTTGCAGGCGCGATTCCTTATATTGCTGGCGCGCACGAGAGCTGGAGGAGAGCCTTTGGAAGGAAGGGTGAGAGGGGGGGGGGAGAGAATTATCGCGAACCGCTGCCAGCAGTTTCTTTTGCGGATCGTGTAATAATGCGAACGTTGTCATTATTTACAATTATTTCGGCGTAAAAACTTTTTTTATTATTATTATCATTATTATTATTCACAGTTAACTGTGCTGCTGGCATTTAGTGTGCGTGTATGTGTGTGCGCGTGCGCACTTGCGCACGCGCTATAATTTTACGATTTAAGAAGTGAAGCAAGGTTTCGTCGTTGCAAAACGATCGAAGCAGTCTGTTCGATGTTTATTGGAATTCAGCTTAACAGCATAGAAACCGTTTGTTTTTACAGAAATTAGTAATGATCTTCCTTGATCAATATATATTTTAATAAAGAACATGATTTTACTTAGTCGATTCATCGGTGGAATGCTGAATTGATTGTTTTTATTCTAAATTGGCAAACGAAACGAATTTTAATATTGTTGAAGCCTAATTTAAATAACATAATAATTTAATTTTAAAAATTCTGAGATTAGTTCATGTGATACATTATTCTCTCCATATATTTATTTATCATGAATAGCTGTAATAAAATTATGAAATGGAAACCGTAATACAATATAATATGATATAGCAAAAAAAAAACACAATGTGTCGTCCTAAATATAAATCGAATAATCAATTTCAGTTATTCGTATATCAAACTTTATCAGCCAATTGACAGAAAAAAACTTCCTTTACAAGTGAAACCTAGTCTGTCTTTTTAGGAAATTAGTAAAGCACGGAAATTGTTAAAAATATGAATTCCGGTATGAAATCAAGTACTCATTTTTAAATTATTTAACATTATTAGGAAGAGGGTATACATCGTGTTCTCATAAAGTAAAGTCTTCATACTATTTGGCTTAAACGCTTGAAAACGGTTGTTAATGTTAAGGCATTGCTTCGTGAAACTTTGCAAGTGGAATTTCAACCTGGAGAGTTATAGGGGTCTTTGTTTTTCTTATGTATAACGAATAAAAAAAATTGTTTTATCAATTGTTTTATAGAATAATTATTAGTTATCATTTATAAAGCTAAAATTATAAATCCTGGAGCGCAAAATCTTTAATACAGAAAATTATTACAAGAAGTATTTTTAACGCAACAAGAAAATTATATTATGTATTGCGTATCACATGTTATTTTATACATATTTATGAATAAGATAGCGGCTGAACTTAGGTAAAAGTCAATGCATACTATATATATGACTAATTCTGTTGTAATTCATTAGTTACGGAGAATTTCCAAGTATTAAAGTAAATATTTAGATATAAAATGTTTTATGTACCATCCATTTGGGATTCTTTTTAAGAATACACAGAAAGAATACGCTCCAGGTTTTCCGCGTTCTTCAGATCAAACTGATTTTACGTGGTGACCAACGAATGAATTCTCGTAGTTTTATTTTATTTTTAATGTTTTCTATTTTAATCTAAAAATACATTATTTCAAATGCAAAATGATGTATAATGATTTGTCAAGGGACGGAATGAAAGCAAAGTAGCATGCCAAAAATGATACAAATTGACCGTCAATTTTATCAGGCAACGTACAGAGGGTCAAAAATTCATGGACCTTGCGAAAATAATGATTAAATATAATAACTTGGTGTATTATATGCTACGGTCGAAAAAAAACTGTCGTTAATGAAACATGCATGATTATTATGTATTTCACGTTTTTAATGAGATATTTCTATCAAAATGAATAACGGATTATGAGCGAAATTATGTAATATTTAGGATTAATTTTGAAATTGCGGGGTTCATAAATAATCGAAAATTCTGTTACGCAATTGAAGAATGAATTGAGTGATAAGCGGCAACTTTTATCACTTCTAGGGGGGGGGGGGTCAAAATAACCGCGTGTCGAGCGCAAAGCAGAAACAAAGTGAACCGAAGAATGGCGAATAGGTACAGGTTCTCTCTGCTTCGGACAGTTACTCTTCCATTTTCTCTGGTTTGCGCGGGTGTCGTTTGGCTCTCGTCGCGGTATTTGGCTTTCTCTGATTTTGATCGGCGCTCTTCGCCTCTCTCTGGTCCTCATTTTATACTCTCAACCGTTCCCGGTCGTTGTTCTGTTTTTTAATACCTTTTTGTATCGCGCCATCCTCGAAGGTGCGAGTTGATATTTTATTTAGTTTGAAGACCCCGAAGCACGGGCGCGAGCTATAACTGGAATCGGTAAGAGCAGTCGAGAGTCTTCCGCCAGCTCGGAGTTGATCCTACGAAATTATTCCTCCAATTGCTACGTCACGCAGTCGCGTAGATTGTCCGACTCGCGCCAGCCCGCGCTCTCACGGCGATTGATATTTGTCAGGGCGGCTGCTGTACGGAATCCACCTATACCCTAAACTCGGATGTATACCCGATGCGCGCGGTACCGTCGCCCGGCTCCCCTCGGCACTCCTGCGCGCGGCTGTCCGTGCGTCGGGCTCGGATATCCCTCCGCCTACGCGGCGATTGCCAGGAGCGACGGGGAGGGGGCAGTGAAAAGGAAAAGAAAAATAATAATTCGGTCTAAAGGGCAAATCCGGACCCAGCTCCCCTCCCTCGCCGCCCTCGCCGCCCTCGCCGCCCTTTGCCCCCGTCCCCCGCCCTTCAACTTCTGTTCGAAATTCTGTTTTCTTCTTCTGTTTCTTCCCTATTCGAGGCCCCTCCCCTTCTCTTTCTTCTCGCTGCTTCTTTTTCGGACGCGTCCCTCTCTCGTCTACTATTTCCTCTTTCTGAGCGCGCGGTGCCGAGGGCGCGCTCGCTTTGCTATATATAAGGGGGAAAGAGAAAGAGCTCTTTATTTTTTTCTACGAAGCACAAATACAAGCCATTTATCGGTATGGGTGCACGTACGTGTACGTGCGTGCGCAAGTGCGTCTACTCTTCCTTTTTACTTCTTATACCATTCTTTTTTTTGTACTCAATTGCAAAATCTTTTTCGGTATTCATTTTCTTTTTTAACTTCTGGAACGCTTTGAACTGTGCTGTACTTTGAAGTTTCTGATATTCTTTGTGTTTCTAGTGCCAGGTTTTGAAACGTTACTGCTTCTCGGCTTAAACAATTTATAACATTTTTTCTTTGGAATAGTTTTCAACTATGATCGTTATCAATGTAAATTGATTGTATTTGTAAATTATATGAAATCGATCGAATATTTTTAACCTCATTCGGTTTTACCTGTAAGGAACAAATTTAATCAAGCACTTTACCCCCCCCCCCCTCTCCCTATAAAAATATACATACATATACATATGGTAGTCAATCATAATGAACTTTGTATGCGAAAGATAAAATTTTATTTTATATGACATCCTAAACGATAAATTCCAGATCGAGTTCCATTTTTAGACTGGGGGAGAGTTCGCATACTGCATGATTAAATAGATTCGGAATTTATAAATCGTGAAGTTTTCATAATTCATCTTCGGCAATCGTGAGATTAGATAAACAAGCGCCTGCAAAATGTATTCGACTTTACTATATTCATAAAGTGCGTAACCATTAGTCATACCGAAATTCGTATTTATCGAAGATTATCGGTTCTTACATAAATTGCGTTCTCTTTCTCCTCTTCTCTTCTTGTGAATGTGTATGTATACGTATGTATATATGTATCCACACACACAGACACATCGTCTGAACCAAAGAATATTATTGTCATCGGATTTTTACCAGTGCCTAAAGAGCACACGATGAACATAAAGTTCGAAACAAAGCGTGTACTGTATATATCTGTATGGTATTAATTTGAAAAGCAAAGTGAAGTGCACTTATTTGTGCCAATTTGAAGCGCACAAATCAGCGCTGTCGATTAGGCCGGCGCGCTAACCTGGCTCACGACATTATGCATGCACACACGTGCGCGCTTAACAGGGACTCGCAAGTTCTTCTCAATTCTTGAATCCGCAAATTCGTCCGTTTCCTCCGTCTTTCCCGGCCTTTCCCTTTCACCTTCATAACCGCTGCCTTTGAATGTTGCCTCGGCGCGGGCGCGCGCGCGCGTCTGCGTCCTCGTCTGCGTGACCTGGTAAATTTTAAGCTCGCCCTGAAAATGCGCGCACGGGCAGCGCTAGAATTTCTTTCATTAAATCTTGACGAATTTAATAAACCGAGCACTCTCGCCGCCCCCGTCCCGCGCCTCAACTATTTTTATGTCTTGCCCTCCGCGTGCGCTCGCGCGTCGCCCCCATTCGCGGCATACCTCTGCAGGTCGGCCGGCCGCAGCGCTCCCCATCGATCACGCACCGGAAAACTATATTAAAAGCAATCTCTTCCCCTTGCGCGCGTGCAAGGCGCGCCGCGCGCGGTTCTTCGTTTGAAATAGGAGGAGGAGCTGCTTGAGAATTTGCGCTCGCGAAGTCATTATTTTTAAATTATGCTCGCGTGCGTCGCTGGAGAACTCCTCGGGGACGTAAGGTTCGTAATGATCAGATACCATTTGAAATTTATAAAAGTCGCTTGGGCGCGATGCAGGCGTAATCCGGCATACGTATAGAATAATGTGAGTGTAACCCCCGAGTTAGAGTGTAAAGTGCTGTATTGAAAGAAGAAAAAAAAATTACACGGGCTTTGTTTACAAACAGACCGAAAAGGTTGGTCGTTCACTATTTAAGCATAATACGAAGCTAAAAAATGAATCAAAGTATTAGTCTCGGTAATTGTCTAATCATTATTAATCTTAAATGTAGATAGGCTAAGGGCGGGTAAGACTCGATGCAACTACCGTAGGAGATGGCCAAAATTGATGATTATTTATTCCTGGCGTGAGGAATTATATTTAAAGAAATCATACAAGAATTCGATATTTATTATGGTATTAATCTTGAATTTCTTTTCTTTTTTTTGGTGCTTGATAAAAATTTGAAATAAGCGTGTTTTGAGGATTGAAAAATGTTGATATTTTGATAAATTGACTCGGTTAATTATCAATTAATTATCAATATTTTTTCATGAAATTCAGAAATAATAACAACTTAAATTATTAGTTTAGTTCTGCAAATTCGCCTTCTCTTTTAGTAAATAAATAACGATGGGATTTTTATCTAATAAGTTCTTGATTGTGCTTAATGCAAATCTGCACTTTCTTTTTTTATATACTTTTTAAAAATTTGTTTAATCATAAGCTGTTACGCGCCACTCTGGAGTGCCCAAAATTAAAACGAGAGTCGGGTAAGAGTTGTTGGTACAGTGTTTTTTTTTTCTTTATTCTGCACATTACGCTCTTTATCTTCTCCAAGTGGCAACACACAGATATATCGATATAACTATGCACGTGCAAACACGTTTGAGCTATCTGTACATTTGATTAATTAGATAGTGTCAAAAATACGTAACTATCTTAAGATTTTGCAATGCAGCACCGCCGCTCATAGCGTGCGTGATGTCAAGGCATCGCAGAAGAAGGCAAAAGAAAAAAGAAAAAGAAAAATAGCACGCCGTACAAGATTCCGTAATTCCACATTTAATTATTCTCTGAATTACCGGTGTATAAGCTAGACTTTAGAGCTTTAATAATATCGTCAGGATTTTCTCATGCTGAACCCATAACCGACTGGATTCTTTTTCTGCTAAAAACTTAAATTATCATTTATTAAGATTAAGTAATTTATCTTTCATTTAGAATCAGTCTCACATAATTCCTATGCGCGAAATGAACATTTTTCCAGCTCACTTGATGGGTAGCCTACTCTTTAAATGCAAATTCATATACTGAAGGAATAACTTTCACTCTATTACTTGATCAGTAAAAAAAAATGCTTGACTAATAATCTATCTTCAGAGATTGATATAAAATCTATGAATTTATTATTATCATTCATGCTTGAAACCTTTAACATTATAATTGTAACGTTATTATAGAAGTAAATAGAAAAAAATATTTCAACTTCAATTAGGAAAACAGCTTCAACAATTTAACTTATAGCTAGAGTCGTTAATCACAATTAGGAATGTATTTTCAGTAACTTACAACATTTATACGCAATCGTTAATCATGATCCAGAGCGTATTTTCCATAATTTTACATATACGCACAGCTGTTAAACGTAATTAGGAAAGCCTTTTTAGAAACTTAGGCTATAAATGTAATCCCAAGATATAATGAAAAATATCGAATCATTATAGAAGCATGACAGTCGCTTTCACTCTTTTAAGAAGTAGGCAGTAAGCCCCGTTTATATATTTAGAGAAGAAGATGTATCAGTTTGTTCAATTTTTCTCTATACGGTAATGAAAAATGACAAAGTCTCGTCTGCGTGGAAAAATCTTTATGATTACTATTAAGCTGCATCAGATCTTACCAACTGAACTCTACAGTATATTTACAATATTTGAATGTCAAGTATGACTTATTGCAGTGGGGTGCCGGTGTATTCTCTAGACGCTACATAATTTATACCCATATTAGATTTACTGTTTGAGACAGTGTCACGTTGGGGGATGTACGTCCCCTAGGGGGGGGGGGTCGATAATCTGACTGTTTAGAAAAGCAATATGAAATATTTGATTCATCGTTGCAGAAAAGGATTTTTTTAGTATTCGCTATGTCAGTTCTTGAACTATTCTCTAGTAAATTTTTTGGCGGTCCAATTAACCATTCTTACCTAAACTATAAGAAAAAGTTTATAGCGCACAGTTTTTCGTCACTACCTATACATATAAGTTGTTTATTTGTCAGTATTATTCTTCGTTTTCTTGCGTTTATATTTTTCGTTTTTTAGCATCAAAGATGCTTTCTAGCACTTTCTTTTGCACCTATTTCGTAGAGAAACAACTTGTGTAAAAAAAACAAAACTCGTTATAGTATTAGTTAAAACCTTTGATTTCGTACTGATAAATTAATAATAAACTTTAACTTTACCCATCTCATAAGTTATACAGCCAATACTTGAGCAACGAGTTGATAAACGAATCAATGAAACAATGATGTCCTGCAGAGGTACGTTAAAAGGTAAAAAACTGGCCAAACGTACATTGTTAAATTCATTTCAGATTATAGTTACTTTCAAATTTTAAAGAAAATTTGAATAGAAAAAGTAACGGCAAATCGTTTCTTCGAATGAGCCGATTTCTTGAAGCTAGTTATCAAGTATCATTGCTCATTTGGTGAAAATCTTACTTTTAGAATAATATAGGGTCATCATACTTATACACAATTTTTCTACATCAATGGTGAGCGTAAAATGCGACATAAAATTTCCCTCTAAAAGCTGTGTAAAATGCTAATGTTAATTTAAGAACTGTGCGTTTAAAATTTGATAGTACGGCCATAAGACGCAACGAAACTAGAAATCTGATTTTTCAACGGGCCGAATAAGAGAGAAAAGCTGAGGAACACTGACGTAAGGCGGTTTACTCGATCTATCGTATATATAAAGCATAGAGCATATTTGCCTTACTTTCGTTTCAGGCCAAACGTATTTTTTCCTTCGCGTGGATTTTTCGGCCGTTTCTCCGATACGACAAAATCCATACAGAAAACGACTCGCTTACGTACCCCCTCCTGCAAAGGGCAAATAATCGCCGCCGGACTCGCACTCTCGCGATCAGCAGCCGCAACCAGGACGTGGAGGGGGGGGGAGGTATGGCGTATCAAGCAAGTACATATAAACGCACTGGCTCTCCGCGCTGGCGCGCTCAGCCGTCGCACCGCGTGCGCCATGCGTGGGCTCGGGCAAGCGCAGATGCATATACGGACGCGCACAGCACGCACGTTGTCGCGAACAATCGTATCGCGCGGGAGCAGGGTCGAGCGGGCGCGACGCAACGCGCTACTGCGCTTTATTGTATAACGGATAACAATGCGGATCACCTATATATTATTCCACTTTCTCCGGCGTGCGCGCGCGCGTCGCCCCGAGCGCAGCTCTCCGATGCGCGCGCCCCTGCAGCAGGCCGCCACCGCGTGCGCGCTCTAAGCTTCTTCTTCTTCTTCTTCCTTCTACTCTTCCTCCTCCTCCTCCTCCTCCTCCTCCTCCTCTTCTTCTTGGCCGGCGCGCGAGTCCGCCAGGCGTGTCCCAGTCGAGCCCGTAATGAGGCGATTATGCCGATGCGCGGGGTTGCTCCGACTCTCTCTTTCTGTCTCCTCGACGCTCTTTTTTCTTCTCCCGATGCATGCACGCAGCTGCAGTCCGCCCATTATCACGGGGATACACACGGTTGCATTGTCGCAACCATGGTGTACGATCCTTGACGGTTACCGCGCGTTGGCTTGTTCTTCCTCAAAGGTCAGTTTCTGGCCCACGCACTTTTCGGGATCCTCTTCACAATTTTTTTCTCTCTTACTTTTTCGAAATATATAAAGTGAAAAATAATTTTTTTGCATTCCCTTTTATTTTTTTTTTTGTTGCAAAACACATTGTTTAGGTTCGTTAAAAAGAAGAAAAAATGGAAACACCGGCGCAATCAACGACTCGGCATTCGTAAAGTTAATAAAAGAAATTTTCAACTGTCACGTATTGCGCGCAATGAAGCGTCAGCATATGGCGTCTCTACGAACAGGACTTTTCCGAAGAAATGTTCCTTGGCACATAGGCAGCTCCGCAATAGAACATCGGTCGTAAAAACGGAAGGTTCCACGTTTGATTCCAAACCAAACAAGTCCCTCGCAGAGGCCCGTTTTCTGTCCCCAATTTTGCCCCGTTACATTGATTATCAACGTCAAAGGCTTGAAAGGATGATAACGCAATGTTTTATTATGTCAGTTGCTTTATGGAAATAATTTGCGTAATAAGATACATAATAAGAGTTTATTGTAAAAAAGGCGTTAGACTTGCTGTGGCCACTGTTATAACTTACTTTTTCAATAACATCAATTTTCCTATTGTAGTTTTCAATTGGTATGATTCATCCTTATTATACGTTCATATACGTAAATATTATTTTTAAATTTAGCTGAAACAACAAAACAAGATAGGTTCTGTCGTGACATCGACCGCGCACAAACAAAATACCCAAGTAAAATTGGTTGAAATTATTAAAAACCATTAATTTTTGTCTGATGTATAAGTGACCGATTGTGAAACCTAATATTACATCTTTTAAATCCCGCGTCAGAAACGGTAGGTTTTTTCATGCACTGTATACTGTATAAATTATAAAATAGAAATGAAACGACGATTAATTAAGTAATTAAAAATGATAAAAAGGTTTCAGTTATTTTCATTTCGAGGATAATGCGGTGCAATTCAATTAGAAATTAGAAAATGTACGAGTGAAATCTTATGCTCGTTGCAAATTTAGCACGTTTGAACAATTCGTCCGAGGAACTCAATTATGCAAGTTTAATTAAGAGAGATGCAATTAAACCAAATATAACGAAGGTTTAATTTAAGTACAGTACGAATGATAAATAAGAGATGCCGGCTGAACGAAGATATCAAAAAAAGGTTTATCTTTGCATTTTAAAACGAGGATATATAATATTTACTGTAATTGAATTTAAGAGATGATAGTCCGAATGGAGCAATAAGAAGAATGTATAACCATAAAACTAGAAATTTAAATTATTGTGTATACATATGTTATTTCACAGAATATGAAGATGCCTATTATTATCAATTAATTAGTACGCTTTGCACATACAAGGTGTCTCATTGTTATTAATATAAACTTTAAAATATCTCGAATAGTAAGAGATTAAAAAAAAATATATTAAAAGATCAATTTTTCAAGAAACCGAAAGAGCTAACCAAACAAATGTTCAATTTTGAGCTTGGTATCTTAGCAAGTTAAACAAAGTTCAACCAATGAGGTTGAACTTTTTTTTATAACGACCCGTATTTTTGGTATTTTATTTGAACTCTGCAATTTTACTTGCAGCTTACGTGCAACTTAACACCTGCATCTGCGTAAATTCTCGTGTTCGAACCGATACTTTATTACGAGAATAACTGCGATTCCAAGAGTAAGCAGTGACAGGGGAAAAAATCAAGCGAAAATTAAGGGCTATTTGGGCGTATTTTTAATCGTAGAATCGCAATCTTTAATAGGCAAAATTTCATTCTTTAAAAAAAATTACGTTTTTCAGTATAACTTAAAACCAGATATCGTGTATGCACATGCATGTATTTGTTTGGTCTACCGCGATTTTGTGCCAACAGAGTGGACTAATATTCTCAGCTAATTAACAACACAAAGGCTCGAAAGAGAGAAGAAAAAATAATGAAAAAGTGTCTTGCCGCTCTCACGCTCTCTCTATCTCTCTCCCTCCCCTATGCCTCACTACACCAATACGCTAATATCTTCGTCGGAAAGAGCAGTTCCGAAAAACGGCGACCCGTCGGCGAATCGGGTCGACTTAGCGGAAAGGGGGTCAGATTTACTAGTAGCGTACGGGTCGGTATGGGCCGGTATGGGCTTTTATTATATATAAAATATGGAGTAGCGCGCGAAAAGCCCGAAGTACAGCGCGCGCGGGAGTTCGCTCGTCACGCCACGCGGGCCGTCGCCGCATATCGCCTCGGCGACGTCCCTCCCCCTCCCCTCCCCTCCCCCGACCCCCGCCAGGGGGGGGGGCCGCGCGGCTTCACCGTAATTAATGCAGGCACGCACGCCATCCTTTCGGCGCGTTGCGGGTCGCGATAATCGCCGGGTGGCCGGGCAGCGCGGGGCGGGGATGGCGGGGCACTGCGAGCGCCCACTGGGAACGCGGCGCGGCAGGCAGGAAAGGCTCAGGGGCGGAGGGAGACGGGGAGGAGAGCGCGCGCGTCCGAGCGTGCGCCCGTGCGGCCTACGGGGCCCGACACTGCCGACAGCGATATCTGTGACGTAATTACACGCGGGGGAGGACACATTGTTGCGATATGCTTCCTCCCTCCCTCCCATTGCGCGGAGAGTCGCGCGGCTCTACGGCAGCGTGAGCGCGAGCCCGAGCGCGAGCCCGAGCCCGAGCGCGAGCGCGAGAGGGAGAGAGAGATGAGCGCGCGCGATTGCGACACTTTTTATACATGGGAGGCCTCGAATTTGCCCCCCACTCTGACTCTACCTACTCCCCCTCCAAGTGCGCGCGCGCCTGACTTTCATGGACGAAGGGCATAGAGCGCGCGCAGCAGCAGCGGCAGCAACCGCGCACACCGCACCGTGAGCGGGCGCGCGCCCGCGATGAAAGTCGGAGCGTGAACTGTATATAGCGCGTGTATCTATAGCTGTACATATACATAGGAGCTGCGGAATATCGCGCGCGCCTGCGCCCGGCGCGCGCTGTTGCTACGAAAATTCCTTTCGCAATGTCCCTGATGGCTGCTATATAGCCGCTATGGTAGCGTTCTCTCTCTCCCCCTCTTTCTCGCGCTTACCTGCGCGCGATGTGGGCTCGCGGTGCCTGTACCGATACTACTGTACTACTACTACTGCTGCTGCTGCTGCTGCTGCTGCTGCTGCTGCTGCGCCGCCGTTGACCGCCTTTTTTCCTCCGCCATTCGAGACACGAGCACGGCACGGCGCACGGCGAGCGAGCGAGTTCTTGCCACATTTGCCCGCGCGCGACGGCTACACGGCGCGTCTAATGAGAAAACGTCACTGGAACTTTTTCTCCCGCCCCCCTTCCCGCTCCCCGCTCCCTCTCGCCTTGTCCGTGCGGCAACCATCGCGCGTGGTTATTCGGCGTGTCCGCGAGGCGCGCTCTCTGCCCCCTGACTTTTCCACGAAAGTACGCGTAACGTACGAAGCTCGCTGCTCGGCCTCCCGCGGCCCGGTCTCGTCGCCAAAACGCAGTCGTTACGGCAGCTTGCTTTAGCGAATAGGCGCGCGTGGTGCGTTTTTTCACGTGCCTTTTTGTTCACTCCCTCTGCCCCCGCCTCCGCCCCCGCCCCCTCCCCCTCTATCCCCAAAAATTCCGACTCGACACGCGACCAGGCGCTCGCCTGTAAAACGAACGAATTTTCCGGCTGTTATCTTTCAAGCGCAGAGGGATCGCTCGATTGCCGTGGCCCGCGCACACTGGGTCAGATAGATAAGAAGTAAGTTTTATAGGAAAAGTTACGAGGCTGTTACGATACGAATCGGCGTGCGTTCTGAGCTGCTGATAGCCGAGATTATACAGAGTCTCGTTTGCCTCGCTGCAAGCCGTTTTCTCAAGGATTAGCGTAACGTGCGACAATTCGCGTCTCGCGTTGTCGATGTGCCGAACGGCCATTATATAAGTAAATTAGAATCTGCGATTTTTTTCCACCGATGAGCAGTTCGCTAACTGTTCCATAAATTGATCGGAGCTAATATTTTTTCACGCGTTAAATATCTGTTTTAAATAACAAACTCTTCCAGTTTCTAAAAACTTGATATTCCAGTTAATATAGTCCTACTACATCCGTACGTAATTCAAGTTTGATGTTGCGAATCTCCATAAATAGCAAAAAGTCATATCGGTTAAGTCCGATAAAATCTTCATGCTCCAAACAATGTTTGCAACGAATTTAATGCATAATGTTTATATGTATAAGTTTTCGATTAAACTGTGAATAATTTGCTAAAATTATAAAAGTTATAAATTATACTAAGTAAAAATCTATGCAAATCAGTTTGTTGATATGAAAAAAATCTCTTGAGTTCGTTCAACTATAGTAAAAAACGACCGTTCTAACCAATAACCTTTAAGTAACGAATTCGTAAAGTTTCAAAACCTCCAATTCAATTGATAATTATTCGTTGACCACAAACTCCTATTATTTGTTATTTATTTTTAGAAAGATATTATAAATATTAAAATTGAATATAAACAAATATTATCAACTATACGTCTGGAAAACATTGTAACGTAATAAAATTTTTATACTAACTTCAGATTAAAACACAGTGTCGCTTAATAATAGAAATTATAATCTATACTATTATATCTATTTTTAACTTGGTTTTCGCAACCTATCTTTATGCCCCCCACCCCCTCTCTCTGCGTATGTACGTTCTGTGAATGCGTACGCACACGCGCATTGTATGTGTACGTGTGCGTGATGCCAGTATGATAAATCTATCTTCTCTGGTATGGTTGACCTTAACCAAATTTTCAGCCGTTTTCAATTCGAAAACGCCATTTAACGATTTTTAATCAGATCCACATATATTGTACATGTAAATGTAATTGCACACATGCATTAGAATTGCGCAGAATATTCAAGTAAATTTTCTTTAGCACAATTGCTAACCATTATACACTTTTTAACAATCATCTTTTGAATATTATAGATTTATTCTTTATAGGATCGGTAAAGAATTGTCGCTCTGCCATTTTAAATAAATAACCAACCTCCAACGCAATCGAATCCTTGACTAAATCAGTAAGAATCTTCTTCTGATTGTCATGAAATATATATACCTTTACACCTCTAATATTTTATATAGAGATTTGAATAACAATAGTTTTATTTGAGCGTCGATATCAATGATTTACATAATGACAGAGAAGCCACTCTATCAAATGATAAAAAGAGAGAAATTTTTTTTTGAAAATAGTAAATCCATACGTTTTTCCTTATGCAGAGCATGATCATTTTAGTCATATAAATCTGAATTACCCCAAAAAGTTGTTCGTTGAATAATAACAGAAGTTTACTCATTGCACAGTTAGATTAAATTTTTTTTTAAAAATGCAAATTTTTTTAAAAATACGCCGTTTGTTTGGCAACCGAAGCATAGATTATGTTTTTAGGACAATCGACTGGAGGTCTGTCCCTATAGTTTTTTGTCAGTTTATTTATAAGACTACTTGCGACCGCTGAGATACTTATCAGAACGCGAATCTTTGCCTCAAGTGCCGGTGCTACGAATTCATTAGTGAGGGCTATTGCACCATTTTCCTAGTGCTACGCAAAAGAAAGAAAAAAAGAAAGCTAAGAGAATATTTACAAACACATAAGATTGAGGTTTTCTTTCCGGTTTTATAAGTTTTATCTATTTTTAATTAATAAACGAGTAAATATGTTCAATTACAATATATTTTAATCAATTGTTTACTAATCCGAACCGAATTGAACACATATCAATTGTTTACTGATTGTTTTTAAAAAAGAGAAGAATTAGAAATTTTGACTGGTTCTAATTTAAAGTTGTTTTTGTATGCACAAATATTGAAATACATCCGATCTCTTAGTTATTCAATTGGAAAAATTTTTATCGTACAAGCCATGTGTTTGTTATTCGATCAAATAGATTCAACTTTAATTCTATTAGCTGTCACACCGGAGTCGTAGGCGCGCGATGCGCATAATAAACGCTACCCGTATTTTTCTCCCGCACAATGGAGGTTTGAAATGTTTTTCGTCGATTCAGTTACCGCTCCTCTCCGAGTCAAAGTATAAATTCGTGCCCGCATTAGTCGTGCGCTCCTTCGTAATCAAAAATTATCGTCATACCGATTGACCTTTAGCGGTTAACGAGTCTGTATTCATTAAATTAGACGTATTTGCACTGCGCTGCGTTATCATAATGAAAAATTAAGTGGGTAATATAGAAAAGACCGAGAAGGTCTGATGACTGCCTTTCTTCGGTTTTCATCCTTATCGCGCTTTGATTCAAAGTCAGAATTAAAATTACTTTTATGCAAAGTAGATCGAGGTCGAGTCTTTCAGTATTTATACATTATTTTATCGATATGAATTAGTGACATTAATAATTAATTTAATTACCATTCCTACTATATTGTATTTGAAACACGTAGAAGGGTTCGTAACTCTGTCGTATATCGAACACAGTTAGACGATCTGTTTTCTTTAGCTATACATAACCTCTTAGCTCTCGACGGCTCTCGTGTCTCTTATATGACAGCAGTGCTGCCACCGTTTAAACTTTTTCAATTTTCTTGCCAGTACATACCTCGGAGCATTTTACCCGAGATTTTACCATTATCGAGCCATCGACCAGATCGCCGCTGCTCGTGTAACTGTTTTGACAATTTTCCCGAGAGAGATAGAGAGGCCGACCGGGACTTTCGAGAAATGATTATCACTTTATGCGATATCTATCTGGCCGATGTGGTGCTCCAAATGCGAAGAACGGAGCAGCCAGGGCAGGGAGCGGCGACGAGTGTGCTCGGCATTAAATTGCCGGAGCTATTCGGAGTCGTTCCTTTTTTCTTTCTTTTTTTTTTTTACTTCAGCACTGCGCAGAAATAACAAAGGTCCCTCATAAATATCTATCCGTCTCGGGTAAAAACGATTAGTATCGCGCGCGCTTGGTTGCATCACGCATCAATCAGAGAATTGAGGTTACGCCAGGAAAACGCTGTCATTGGTAAGAATGCCATTTCTCCCTCTCCCCCTGTCCCTCTCTCTCTCTCTCTCTCTCTCTCACTCTGTCTCCTTTAACACAGTTTCCTCATCCGTTGGTCTCTCCACCATCCTATACGAAGTATTATCGTTTGGTAAGTTAAGATTCGCTGAAAGCTTTGATTAAGGTAATAAGTATCGTCGAGTATACAGAAATCCTATGCAAAATCGTTCGCTAATTTCAGCGACAGTGAATCATTAAAATACCTATATTATAAGATTTTCTAGAAAAATTAACGAAGGTTTTACGAATGTAAAACGGAAAAAAGGTATATTTTCTCGTATATATACATTGCGTAACGAGACAAATTCTTTGGTAAAAAAGAGAGAAAAAAATCATATATATCGTCATAGTTTTCATAACTGTCAACAAAAAGTGTACCATCGTGGTTCCGAAATTATTCAGAGAATTTTTACATTCGACAATAAGAACTGAAGAGGATATGGAGAGGAAGAGGGAGAGAAGAAAAGTCAGAAAAACCGCTATTGTTCGGCCAATTGCTTACAGAAAAGAATTGCCTTTTCAAATGCATCGGCACGTTTATACTTTTTATTCGTCTATTAAACAAAAAAAAAATCGTTACGTTTTAACTAAAAACTCTGAGCGGCAGTTTATCTCAGTTTGGACAAAAAATCTACTTTTCATCTTTCTTACAGAATCCCTCATTAAACCAATCAAATATTACTACTCTCTAAATATAGTAGTTATTTATTTTTTAGATGGTATAAAAGAACCTATTGTCACTTTTTAAAATTGTTTTTGTTGTCTTTAACTTCTAACTGCTTTTCTAGGCTAAATTGCCGTAATTACTATACGAATTCAACAATAATTCTGTTTAACACAATATAAAGTATGTGCATAGGCCTATGTGAACGCACACGCGCGCGCCCATGCGTAAATATTTTGAATTTGCTAATATAAGCTCATATAATCCTGATCACTGGTATGACGTATATTCACGTGTAATAGCTGTTACATTGTTGCCAAATTTAGGAACATTTCCAAAACATTTCAACATTAATGAAAATTTACTAAGAAAACTATAGTTGTCACGAAAGTAAACGTCACGGAGTCACGGACACTCGTTAAAGGCTCTATTTTTTCCTGAAATCTTTTTGAAACATCGTTACAATTTTTTGCTGTCTTTCAAAGTCTCAATGTCATTAATACATTCGATAATACTTCTTTGAATACAGTAAAATTTTCTTATCCCATAAAATGCACTATTAATATGCTGCATTGTTCGAAATTAATTGATTTGTTGCTAATTTAATTTAGAGACTCTTTTTAGATTTGGCACCGATTATATTTTTTATAAATTTCTTTAACTAATATTTAAACTCCATTTAAGAGAACCCTTTTATTCGATTTCATTTTTAACATTTTGAAAGTCTCCACCTTAATGTCATTATTTAACGATAATCTGATATCATTCTCTTATACTTAATTCAATTTTTACTGCCTTATAAAAGGTTTCTTACTTCTTTTTCTCTTATTTTTTTTCGTCATTTAAGCTTTCTTCAACTTTACATCTACTCTCTAAATATATATTAGTATAGAAAATACACTGCATCCTTCGTGAAATATTTTGTTATCGTACTTCAGTCAAATTAATATTTTTTCAGTAAATTTTATTAAAAATCCAATTGATATAAAATAGGAATTCTACTAATTCAATTGGTTGAAAGCCACTGATTTGCTGCAATTGAAGCACCAACTGAAATACGATACATTGTATCATCAATGATATATACTATTTTACATTTAGAATATAAAGAACACGTATTCATTCAATATTAGACACATATGGTGCCCGCAATTATTTGAACTTTAAATATGACTCAAAGTTC
The DNA here is from genome assembly GCA_018907035.1 of Sycobia sp. Sy_11. Taxonomy (NCBI): domain Eukaryota; kingdom Metazoa; phylum Arthropoda; class Insecta; order Hymenoptera; family Epichrysomallidae; genus Sycobia; species Sycobia sp. Sy_11. The sequence goes on along the minus strand of JACCIC010000121.1, from coordinate 1,616,736 downwards.
TGTTCAAGAGCGTTAAAAAGGCATAAATAATAATGTGTACTTTATTTGTAAATAAGAGCCAGTGCGCGAAGATGCAGATAGGCACGTACATGCTCTCTCTCTCTCTCTCTCTCTCTCTCTCTCTCTCTCTCTCTCTCTCTCTCTCTTTCTCTCTCTCGCTTTCTCTCTCTTTCCCTCTCTCTCTCTCTCTCTCTTCCCCTTTTCTGTTACGGAGAGGAGAAAGATGTTGAATACGTGCTATACGAAAATTTAGTAAAAATGAGGGGACAGTATCAGGACCGTAGTTGTAAATTGTGGCGCCTTAGGCCGGTAATAGACTGGAGTGGTTTTCGAGAAAAAATCGTTTTAGCAATTAACAATGCGTAATTAATACTTTTACATTTATCCAACCTCCGAATCAGAGCTTTATCATGATTTTACGATTTTCGCGTTTATTATTTTTCAAGGGATTATATTTCCCTTGTGAGAGGAAATGTCTCAAGAAGTGACTAATCAATTTACTCACCAGTAGTGAAATATAATACTATAAATTAGACTCTGATTCTGCAGTCTAAGCAATTTGTATCAAAATAAAAATAAAGTCATTTTAATATTGTGCCAAAATTTCGGACCACTTTATTATTTTGTTCCCTTTTCAAGGCAAAACTGTAGGTATGCTATGGATGAATTCATAACAAAATTTGTTTAAGTAGTAACAGGTATATAGAGACAATCATTGTATTGTTTAAAGCTTGAGCAAGCAAAACAGCCGTAAATATAAAGAGTATACATTTGTTATTGAGACGTAACTATATAGTTACTAGAATTGAATATCGGATACGAAAATTTTTTATTCCGTTTTTAATTTATATTTGCCAATTTGCAGATTTTATTTATGTCACTTTACAAGAAAGCTTAAGTTCTAATTACATTTGTCTCATTTTCTTTGTATTTTAATCTATTGTTATTAATCTTTGCCTAATATATTTATTTATAAAATCTAAAGAATAATTATTTTGATAAAAGTTTTAATTAAAGTTTGAATTAAATTCACTTTATAAATTGAAGATTATCTTTTTGAAGACATTTAGCTATTAATTTGATACACAACTAGCATGTAACTAATAGTACTTTCATATGTGTTGGATTGTGTGATTACAGTTTAACATTCTACTTAAGAAGAAAGGCTTTCTCTATTAATCTACGATTATTGTATTGTCCTTTTCTGCACAAATTTTTACGTCTATTCTCTTAAAAATATCTTTAGTATAAAAATAAAAATAATTTGTTTTTTCTTTGACCTATATACTTTGACAGAAGGAATTTTTTTTCTTATAAAATAAAAATTTCTTATAAAATAAAAACAGGCAAAATATACATGTTTTATATAATAACAATATTTTTTCTGAAATTATTATAGAACAAATGTTAAATATTATTTTTAATTCAGTGCGAAAAGTAGAGGATTTATTTAAAAAATTTTCACACTACACGATATGTTTAATGAAATTACAATTGAAAAATTATAATTATAAGAGAGAAAATGCCATATGTTTGAAATTGGACAAAGATAGGCCCTAAATTTTTCTAGAATTCAGTTTCGAAGTAATTATGAATAACGTATATTACGGATCTTGCACCAGTCTGCATCAAATTCGTCTCATATTTGTCGCCCCCTCCTTGTTCTAACAAAGGTTCCTGATGAATGTTCATTATTGATTTTAAATTTATTGAATGATGAATACAGAAGTAAAATT